>PVKA01010858.1:0-62937 GCA_004027165.1 Ctenomys sociabilis | reverse complement strand
GAAGGGAAAAAATGCAATCCCAGACCTCGAGTCCATCAGGAAGGGCAGAGGACACTAGCTCAGCTGCAACGAATGAAGTAACAGATACAGCAGCAAAGGAACAACAGCAGAAAGCTATAGAGGAAATAAAACGAGAAGTAATTCCCCAATTTAAAAAAGAAATATTTGAATACATAGAATCTGAAATAAAGAATGAATTACAGAAACATTGGGTGGAAAAACGATGCTCACCCAGAACAAGTGCAGAGAGCACTATTCCAACTGAGATATATGAATTAACAGCATCTGAAGCAAAGAAACAAGAACAGAAAAATCATGAGGAACTCAAAGCAGAAATAAGTTCTGAAATCAAAAAAGAACTTTTTGAAGTCATACGATCTGAAATACCGAAACAAGTCCAGAAATATACAGAGGAAATCCAACTTGGAAGAAACACAGCAGAGAAATGTGAGGCCTCTGGCAAGCACAAGGGCCTGAGTTCAATCCCTGGTTCTGAAAAAAAAAAAAAAAAGAAAGTGAGGCCTATGCAGTACAATAGCTATAAAATACTCAAAAAGAATTTTTTCAGGGAGTTCCCTGATTAATGGCCTAAAATGACCTAGTTTTGTAGGATCACCAGATGAGATATAGGATACTCAGTTAAATTTGGGTTCTAGGTAAACAGGGAATATTTTTTTTCTTTTTTTTCATTTCCTCTTTGAGATAGGGTCTTACTATGCAGCTCAAGCTGGACGTCAGCTCATTTTATAACCCAGGCTGGTCTCAAACTCACAATGGTCCTCATCCTCCTGCGTGCTGGGATTTCAGGTGTAATCCCTTCTTCTTCTATAACCAATTTTTATTCTTTTTTGGTACTGAGAATTGAAATCAGGACCTTTCACTTGCCAGGCAAGTGCTTGTGCCACTGAGGTATATCCCTGGCATTTTCTTTTTTTTTTAGCAAAGGTACATCTCCTATAACATTTGGGACATACATTAGGAGCTGTCATTGATCTGAATTTCAGTTTTTCTGGGAGGCCTCTAAGAGCTGATGCAGGCAGGGCCTTCTGATAGGGAGTAGCCATGGGCCCAGGCAGGAGAAGCTCTCAAGTAAACAAATTGTAAACCCTGAGTGATCCAAACCAGGCTGGTTCACAGCCCACCACTGAAATCAGAGTCTGTGTCATCTCAGACTGTGGCAAGATGTTCTTTTACTCTTCTCTAATCCCTGGGCAGTTGATGGCAGCGCTAAGCATGCTCTGAGGGCAACTATACATAAATGCACTTCGAATTTTGCAACATGGCTTTCTCACGACCTCCTCCTCAGAAAGGAGAGCATAGTGGGTTCTGCTGTGGTTTGGGTATAGTTTGTTCCCAAAGGTCCATGTGTTAGTCTTGGTCCTCAGTGTGCCGATATTAGCAGGCAATGAGACCTTCACAGGTGGGACATAGTAGGAGGTGATTAGGTCATAGGACTCCCACCTTCAGGAGGGATTGTTTAATATAAGAATAATGACTTGTTGGGGTCTACCGCAGTGCCACAGTGCCTGCCTGGAAAGCACAAGGTCCAGAGTTGGATTCCTGGTACTGAAAAAGCATAAATCAAATTAAAAGAATAATAACTTGTTCTTGAGATCCCGAGCTAGTTCTTGAGAAATTTGATATAAGACCAAGGGGGCCAGCAAGATAGCTCAGTGGACTAAAGCATCTGCTTAGGCAAGCGCAAGGACCACAGTTTGATCCCCAGCACCACGTGCTACACCAGACCTGCCCCTAGGATCATCTGAGCAGACTAGAATCTGGGCATAGTGGCACACTCCTGTAATCCCAGCGCTGGGGAGGATGGAAGCAAAAGGATCACCACGAGGCCAAGCTGCATAGTGAAACCCAATAACCAAATACATAGAAGAAGGAGGAGGAGAAGGAGGAGGAGGAAGAAGAAGAGGAGGAAGAGGAGGAGGAGGAAGAGGAGGAGGAGGAAGAGGAGGAAGAGGAGGAAGAAGAGGAAGAGGAAGAGGAGGAGGAGGAAGAGAAGGAGGAGGAGAAGGAGGAGGAGGACGAGGAGGAGGAGAAGGAGGAGGAAGAGGAGGAGGACAAGGAGGAGGGAGAGGAGAAAGAGGTGAAGGAGGAGGAAGAGGGAGGAAGAGGAGAAAAAGGAGAAGGAGAAGGAAGAGGAGTAAGAGAAGGAGAAGGAGGAGGAGGAAGAGGAGGAGAAGGGGGAGGAAAGGAGGAAGAGAAGGAGGAGGGAGGAGGGACAGGAGAAAGAGGAGGGGGAGGAGACTAAGGGTGTCCCCTTCACTCGCTCTGGCTGTCTGTCTCACCATGTGATCTTTCCCTCTCTTGAACATTCCACACTGATGCCATCTGCCCTGGTAGTGTACAGCTCAGGGGAACACTTGCCATAAACAGTACTGTTGTTTGAACTTTCTACCTCAAAAACTATAAACTGACAAGCCTTTCTTTTTCTTTCTTTCTTTTTTTGGTGGTGGAACTGGGGATTGAACTCAGGCCCTTGTGCTTGCCGGGAAGTGCTTATTCCACTGAGCCACCTTCCTGGCCCCTGCCTCTTTCTTATAAGCTATGCAGCCACGCATACTTCAGTTTAGCAACACAAAATAGAGTGATACAATCTCCCTGCCATCATCCAATAATAGTATCTCACTAAAGGTGTCTTAAATGGCCAGACCATATTAGAAACCATCCTAGGGTTTTGGTTTTGAAACAGTCTTCCTATGTAGTCTAGGTTGGCCTTAAACTCACTGTGTAGCCCAGGCTGGCCTAGAATTTATAACAATCCTCTTGCCTCAGCCTCCCAAGTGCTGAGATTAGAGACAGTTTTGCAACACCATGACACCATGCCTAGTCAAAAATTCCACTGAAGACTTAAAAGGGCCCTCTCTATGTCCGGCAGTAGGCGGCTGAGTCATCCCTGTCTCCATCCTCCACCTGCCTCTGCCCACTCAGCTTTAGGAATTAGCTAATTCCCGAAGGGGAACATCACCTCTATTGCCCTCACCCTAAAGAAATTGTGCCCCCTGCTATCATCTCTTAGTGGAGCCTTCATTTCTCCCTCAGAATTCATTGTCCCGGTATAAATGTCCAGCTGGGGTGTCACTTCTGGGTTAATGTCTGTACCTCATCCCTGAACACTGGGCTTCAGAGTGGGCCGGACCATGGACCCTCTCTTGGGTCTCCTGCTGTATTCTGGCACCATCTGTTCATCACAGAATGCCTGCCTGAAGCCCACAGACAGACATATTGGACAGACTGCGCCTCCAGAGGCCATCAAATACCACCAGAGGCACTGAAACCTTCTAGAGGCTGGGAAGGGAAGGTAGGCGCCATCGGGCAGAACAAGACTCTGGGTTATGTGGAGATGGGCAGGGCCAACTTTCTCCAGCCACCTGTTACAGAAGCCTTTCTTCATGCAGGAATTGGTTGAATTTCTCTGGCCAAGACCAGATGCATCGCAGTGCTGTCATCCAGTAGCTCCTTCAAAGTGGCTTGCCCAATAATGCTACTGGTTCACGGTTGCTTGCCTCTCCTTGGATTCCACGTTCTCATCTCACACAAAGAATGGAATGAAATGAATAAAAAGCAGCGGCAAAATTTATTTTAAAGAGTAAAAAATAAAGAGTGAGAGAGAAATTGGTTCTTCAGAGCAAGCTTAGATGGACTAAAAGAGGAAAAAGGAAGGCGAGAGTACACCCTGGCGGAAGCAGGGCGCTCTCTCACAAGAAAAGCTACCGTAGTAAGCTCCTCTTGCCATCTATGTCCTTTTATACTGTCCCATCTTCAGGAAAATTTCCAGAACTTTTGCATATGTGCCCGGGAGGCAGTGCGGGGTCCCTGCCTCAGGTGGATGTCTAGTCTAGGCTGTACTGCTGAAAACTGGCTGACATTCTCTTGAAAAGTCTGTGCACAGGCCTTGGGGAAACATCCTGCCCCTGTGTTCCCGGATTTGTAATTAACACGTCACATCTACTTCCTGACCCAGTTTTGCCATGCCCTAGTATCCTACATCATATCAGGAATATTTGCAGTGCGTGTAAGTTTAAAATGCTGCAAGGAAATGTTTTGAAACTTTTTCCCCAACCAAAGTACCCCAGGGGAAATTTAGGGGGTTGCAAACAGTTTGGAGCTATGTACTACACCACATTTTGGGGAGTTTTTCCTTTGGAAACCTTAAATATATTTGGGGGGGTCTTTTTTTTTTTTTTAAGCCAAATTCTCACCATGTATTTCTACAGGCTGGTCTCAAACTTGTAGTAATCCTCCTACCTCAACCTCCTAAGTGCAGAGACTACAGACATGCACCACTAACCCCGGCAATTTTTATTTTTAAGGTCTCTATTTCCTTCATAAAATATCAGGGACTATTTAATATAAAAATGATGATTTCACCCCTCAAAAACCTCTGAATAAAGCAATGTGCCAGGGAGGAACATCGGAACATTGCACACGCGTTTGGCCTGTGATGCTGGGATAACCAGGACAGTGCTTCTCCTGTGATCAGGGGAACCCAGCTGGAGCCCCAGGCAGGGGCGGGCAGGAAGGGCCACAGGTTGTGTCATATCAGCTACCCGGGAGCTACACATCGGGCGATGTGGTGTAACAGGGTCCCCAGAGCCCCTTTCAACATGACCAGAAAATTCTGGATCAGGAACTGGCTGTATATGGCATTATGGGAAACCAGCATCTGATTCCAAGAACATTTTCTGGCCTCCTAACTTTGCCAAGATGAGTCAGCCTGACGGACTGAAATTCATGTCCCCAGGCTACGGAGGATTTCTTCTGTGCCTCAGACAGTAGACAATGGAAACCTGTTTCCCAGCAGAAAGCACAGAAGTAGAGCCTGAGGATTTGGCAAATCTCAGTCAGACTCCATGCCAAGCGCAGTGTGTCCGCCAAGAAAGCACCATGTTTGAGAGGCTTCAGATTTGTTTCCCCTTAATCATCATCATGGTCATCATTATTTTCTCCCTTGAAACTGGAAGATCCATCTCCTATTAGTGTGTAAATCTTACAGGAAATATAAAAAGATTTCTAAAGAGATAAACATTCTCACTATGCCCAAACTGGATATTAAAATTAATACTTTCTCAATCTACGTATGTATCACTCAGGATTAGTTAAGAGGCAAGGAATGGATGAAGGAGGAAAGAAGTAGAGCTAGGTAGAAAAATGACAAAGAAAACTAGCTTTAAGGAAACTTAGTCTTTTTTTTTTTTGGAGGAACTAAGGATTGAAGTCAGGCCCTTGCGCTTGCCAGGGAAGTGCTTATTGCACTGAGCCATCTCCCCGGCCCATGGAAACTATAGTCTTAAGAAAAGTGTAGCTTCAAGACATAATCCAGCACAGTCTACCCAAAGGCCCTTTCACTTCATAATTCATTTGTTCTCTCTCTCTTTCTCTCTCTCTCCCTTTCCCTCTCTCCCTCTCTTTCTTTCTTTTTCTTACAAGCTCCTTATCCTAAATTCTTTTGTTTGTTTGTTTTTGGTTTTCTGAGATAAGTTCTTGCTCAGTAGGGTAGCCTGGTCTTGAACTCAACAGTGGTCCTCGTGTCAACCTCTTGAGTGCTAGGATTATGGGTAAACACCAAAAGGGGAATGGAGGCCATCAAGATAGCTCAGCGAGGGGCTGGGAGATGGCTCAGTAGAATAAGCACTTGCCTGGCAAGCACAAAGGCCTGAGTTCAATCCCCAGTTCTGCAAAAAAAAAAAAAAAAAAAAAAAAAAAAGCTCAGCAGAGTAAGCAGACTGGGATTTGATTCCTGACACCACATGCTGGCCCTGCCCACAGGTGTGCTGAGCTGGTGCACACCTGTAATCTTGGGGGCAGGTGGGAGTTGAAAACAAGAGGATCACTAAGAGTCCAAACTGTATATTGAGACCCTGTACTAAATACTGTGTGTGTGCGTGCGTGCGTGCGCGCGCACGTGAGCATGCGCACGCACGCAGTGTCTCACTATGCAGCTCAGACTTGTAGTGTTCCTCCTGATTTCCGCCTCCCTAGTGCTGGGATTACAGGCACGCGCCACAACACAGATTCCATTGCCTGCTCAGCGAGCCCTCGGGGTGGGGCCAGCAGGGCATGTGGTGCTGGGGATTGACCCCAAATACATTTTTTTCAAAAAAGGGCAATGGGCTTGTTTTCATGATCAGTTCTTCCTCTTCCTCCTTTTCTTTGCCTCCTTCTCCTTTCTTAAAACGGGTCTCACTGTGCAGTTCATCCTGGCCTTGAGTTCACTATGTATCTGAGGGTGGCCTCAAATGCACAGCAGTTCTACCTCTGCCTCCAAGTGCTGAGTTTACAGGTGAGCACCACCATTCCCCTCCCAGGATTAGTTCTCTTTGACTTTTTTTTTTTTTTTTTCAGTACTAAGGATTGAACACAGGATCTGTGTATACTAGGTAAGCAAGTGTGCTACCCTTGAGCTATACTCACAGGCCCTATGGTCAGTTCTTAATAAAAAGATAAATGTGTGCCTAAATTCCAAAGACTCAGGAGGCTGAGGTAAGATCTCCATGAGTTTGAGACCAGCATGGGCTACAATAGTGAGTTCAAGGCCAGGCCAGACTACACAGTGAGATCCTAGAGGTCAAAAAAAAAAAAAAGAGAAAGAAAAGAAAAGAAAGAAGTTTGGCCCTGCCCTTCTCTGACCCTCAGGCTTGCTTGGCCTTCCCTCCTTCCACATGGAAAGCTGTGCACAGACACTTTGACACTGAACTTCTTCACCCACAGAACCGTGAGAAGCATCTTTTCTTTATAAATGACTCCATCTGTAAATATTCTATTATAGCAGCAGAAAAAGGATTAAGATAATCTGTGTTCCAAACCAAGACACTTTTGAAACAGAAAGAAGGGCTCTCCTTCCCTATACTGGGGCAGAGGTCTAAAACAGGTCCATTCCAGTTAAGTCAGGAGGTAGGGTTACTCCATGGATGGTGAGAATAATTAGAAATGTGTAATTACTGGTTGTAACTAGTAATGGACATGTGCAGAGTTAGGTTCATGTGTGTAGGATTCAGACAAACTTGCAGGGCCCAAGGGTGCCTGCTGTAGAGACTCAAGTCTCATTGGCATAATGTGAAGGTGTATCTTTCCTTCAGCTTGGCCAGAGGTAGTTGTCAGACCTTAGGATTAGGTAAAAAGTGGTATCTGACTTTAATTTTCACTTGTATTTTTTTTTATAAATGAATCTTAATGTGTTCTAAAAATTCTATCTGAGCCAGGTGTGGTGGTGCAGATCTATTATCCCAGGAGGGGATATCAGGAAGCTGAGGCAAGAGGATAGCTCTAAGTTTGAGGCCAGCCTGGGCTACATTTTGAGTTCAAAGCCAGCCTGGACTGCATAGTGATGAGACTCTGTCTCAAAAACAAAAACAAAAATAAAAAATCAATGTCTATTTGTGCTTCTTTTGGTGTGACTTGTTTCTCGACAGCTATTGCCCATATTTTTATTCTACTTATTTATTTATCTTTGAGACAGGGTTTTGTTTCTGCTGTTTGGACTCATAGTGATCCTCCTGTCTCAGCCTCCCCAGCATTGGAATTACAGGCATGTGCTACCACACCCATTTGCAGCAGCTGGCAGGGTGTGCCCAAGGTTCTGGGCCAGCGTGGCATGTGGTACCAGAGATCAAACCCAGGTCCTTGAGCTTGCCAGGCAGGCACTTAGATAAAGTAGCTATCTCCACAGCCCCTTGCCTGTACTTCTTTCTTTCTTTCTTTCTTTTTTTTTTTTTTTTGGCGGGACCGGGGATTGAACTCAGCCCTTCCTCTTGCCAGGGAAGCGCTTATTCTACTAAAGCCATCTCCCCAGCCCCTTGTCTGTATTTCTTAATGAATATTTCAAAACCTCATCTTGGAGCTTTTTGTACACTAAAGAGCTCATGTCTGAAATATGAGTTGTAAACCTTTTCCTCAGGTGGCTATTTATCTTTCTCTTTGGTTATGATGATTTGTTATTTTATTTTTAAAATAAACAGTATTGTTTATTTTAAATTATTTTTTCTTTTATGGGTTTGGATATTAAGTCAAAGCTGGAAAATCATTTCTCGGGGTATAAAGGAGTGTGCCAATATTTTGCCCTAGAACTTCCACTGTTATATTTTCTCTGTCAGTGCTGGGACCCAGGATCCTACACACACCAACTCCTGAGCTATACTCCCAGCCCTCATTGCTCTATTGTAAATCTTTGATGCATTTGGGGTTTATCCTCATATACATATCTATATGTGTTTTAATTAATACATTTACTTTCTTTTATAGGAATACAAGCTTATCATTAAAAAGCTAAATAGTATTTAAGGTTTATAATGACGGAAAGTAGTCTGCTAATCTTTTCCCTGTACTTTGTTAGCTATTTTTCAGTCTTTCCAAAGTTCATTTTGATATTTACCTCTATTTACAAACAGGAATCTTACACAGCTATATATTAACCTTATTAATGTAAAGCACATTCAGTTGCCATGTTGCAGGAGAATCCTTCTCTTCCAATAGAGTGAGTCACAAATGTCGGTGAGGGACTAGGACAGAGCCCAGTGGTGGAGCCACACACGCTATTTTTCACAATCTTATTGCTTAGAATAGCTGGCTTCCTTGGACTCTGAATAAGCAATAATCCAGGGCTTGTTTTATTCACCACCACACGTTCAGCCCAGCATTTCTGAGCAGCACTGAGGTTGATGTGCAGATATTTTACAGAGCTCCTTTGTACCCAGAACTCTGCCAGGTGCTAGGGACATAGAAGAGAACAAGACAAACTCAGTTGTGCCCTCTTGGAGCTCAGGAAGAAAAGCAGAGTCAAGTGTGTAAAGAACATGGTAGAGGCAGATGCTATTCCAGGGAGGGGGTCAGGAGAAAGCCTCTTTAAGTTGGTGGCTCAATTTGAAGAAGTCTGTGAATGGTATAAGGGGGAAACATGTGACAGTTGAGTGAGCTGGGTGTGCTGCAGACAGCATGTCCAAGGCCTTGTGGAGGGATCTGCTAATTTGACTGGACAGGACATAGGGGTGGCAGTAAGAAGGTCAAGTACAACATTGGCAGAAGGTGGATCAGAAACAGGCAGAAGCTCTCAGGCCTTATCAGGAGTAACTGTAGGGTCTGAGCATGATTTAATTTACAATTTTACATATATATATATATATATATATATATATATATATATATATATATATATATATATATATATATATATATATATATAAATAAAAGTTTTTTGCATTACTGGGGATCAAGCCCAGAGGTACTCTATCACTCATCTATGTCCCCAACCCTTTTTATTTTGAAACAATGTTTCACTAAATTGCCTAGCTGGATTTAAGCTCACCATCCTCCTGCCTCAGCCTCTCAACTAGCTGAGATTACAGGCATGTTAACATAATTCACATTTCTAAGTAATCTGTTTGGAGTCATGTAGAAAAGTGGCTGTTAAAGGACAAGAGTGTTATAATTAAGGCTGATTAGAAGGCCATTGCAATAGTTAGATAAGGGGTGAGGGAACTTGGGGTTCCAATAGGGAAGATGGAGTGGCTGTGATGAATGAAAGACAGGAATCCAGGAGTCCTGACCCATCTGTGGGGAGTGTGTTGAGGATTTGCTGCTGCTGCTGCTGCTACTGCTGTGAAACTTACCACATTTTGGCTCATTGTTCTGGAGGCTGAGCATGTACCTCTGGCCCCTGATTGGCTTCTGGTGAGAGCCATATGCTACTTCAGCTCATGGCACAAAGTAGCAGCCCAAGCTGGCATTTGAGAAATCAAGGGGAGGTTCCAGGAATGCTTTACAGCTGCACAGGTGAGAACTAACCTAGCCATGACAGAAAGGGCTCAGAAAGACCTCAGACCTTTCAGTACCACTACACGGAAGCCTTAACTTGAGTTTTGGCTGGCATGAACCACATTCAAGTTATCCAAGAAGGCTTTCTACACACAAGTGGAGAAGCTGAGCAGGCAGGGGAAATAGAAGTTGGGAGCCCAGGAGGATAAAAGAAAAGCATGGGATAACACAGCCTGAAGGCCTTCCTGGGAGGCAGGAAGGAGAGTGGGAAGCAGGAGGTCACAGAGGCAGAGTATCAAGAAGAGCGAGGTTCAGGCACAGGGCACACATCTGTAATTCTGGCTATTCAGGAGGCTGAGGCAGAAGGATCCCAAGTTTGAGCCTTGCTTGGTTAACTCTGTTTCAAATAAAAGGGGTAAAAGGGTGCCTGAAGATGTAGCTCAGCAGTAGAGCACTTTCCCGGCATACGCAAGGTCTTGGGTTCTATGCCCAGATCTGCCAATGAACAAAAAGTGATGGCTGTGATGATGCTTCCCAGAGGTCCACATGGGCCCAAAGGGCCCACAAGACCTGTGTCACTGGTGACAGCTTCGAAGAGGTGGCAGTGGCAAGGGATGGGAGAGAATTTGAGGAAGTGGAAGGGGAGGCCAAAGCAGGACCTCTGTTGGAAAGAGAAACAGAAATATGGAGAGCCAGAAAAAGGGATGTGGGCTTAGGCAGTGTGCCAATTTCCATTCTTTTTTTTTCCCCCCCCGGTTTTTTTGTCCATTCTTTTCTTCTTCTTAAAGGATGGGCAGATAAGAGCACCTCTGCCAGCTTGTAGGGGACAGTCTGAGGTTGTGCAGAGGCTGGTGGAGGAGTACACAGGGAGGAGCAAGGTTCTTCGGGAGGAGGCCCTTTGGAAAAGGGAGGAGGCTGGGGCAGTGCTATTTACCAGGCGGGGTAAGACATCTGCACTTTCACAGGGTGCAGCTGTAGGAGGGCAGGCGGCTACAGATCAGCTGGGTGGGCAGGGAAGGCGGAGCAAATGGGAAGGCCAGCTGGCGAACATGCTGAGAAGGTTCCTCCGGGAAAATTCGGGAAACAATAGGTAATGGCAAATATCCCTTGGCTAGGACTCAAAGAGGCAGTGGTCAGGCCATGGGTAGGACGGAGAGAAAGAAAATTGTGAAGGAAGAGGTTGGGAGACTGAGGCCTGAGGCTTCACTAAGCAGCCCTGGAGAGGCTGCTGGCCTTGATGCCCTTGGCATTTGGAGAGAGGTCAGAGATCAAAGGGTCAGGACAGTGACAGAAGGTCAGCTGGTGGCTGAAGCAAGCAGGGGCATGGGTGGTGTCTGTACAGGCAGGCATCCAGAGAGCCTGAGCTCTTTTGGAGGGGGGGGGGTGAAGATTCCAGAATGAACAAAGGAAGGCCACCAGCTGCAGGTCCTCTGCAATTCAGGGTTCTGGAAACATGAATGGCTACCATTTTAGAGAGCTGCATTTAAACAGCTCCTCACGGGTATCTGGTTCTGCTAGAGCCAGAGGATGAAGTGAAAACTTAGAGAAGAGACTGATGTGGGGCTTTCTGATAACACCAAGAATTCCCAGTGGCCTAGTAAAAAAATGAAGATCAGGAGGAGCTAGATATTAGGCTCAGGCTAAAGAATATTTTAAATGATAAAGGATAAGGGAAGTACAGTGCTGCAGGATGTGAGAATTCGACCTATACCAAGGAAGCCAGGAGGATTTTTCCATAGAATCAGGGGAAGAGGAGCCCCCAGGCAAGTTCACAGAGTGGATCTCAGACAGTCAGGTCCACGATGTGATCAGCAGGGAGGAAGGTGAACATGGTTTTCCATCCTCAGCTTTTGGGGGGCTGGCCTGGTTGGGAGGGGCTGTTTTTGTGGAGGTGGTTAGGGATCAGGAGATTACTGAACTCCTTCCATCTTGTCTCAAAAGTCAATGCTGTGGCTTGTGTGCAGGTGTCCCCAGCATCTCACGTGGTTGTAGGTGGGCTTTTCCAGAGGTGGCTGGCTCTACAGTGTGTGACTGAGTGCACTGAGTCACGGTGCAGTGCTAGGGTCTAGGGCACTAGGATCAAGGTGTGAGTGCTGCCTGCTCTGAGCAGCCTGGATACTGATATAAGGGATAGCAAGAGTGTGGTCATCTTTTGATGTTCTTGCTACCTTCTGCCTGCCATGAATGGTTTCTCCTCTGCAGTGCTACCCTGCCTAGGAGCCAGCGGATTAGGAACTGAGCCCTTTACAAACTGTGAGCTAAATAAACTGTTCTCTCCTTAACTTTGGCTGTTGAGTGTTTTGTCTGAGCAATGAGAAAAGTACTAAAGTCAGTCAGCTTAAGCAAGTATGGTGGCTTGCTACTCAGGTGGCTGAGGCAGGAAGATTGCTTGGGGCCAGAAGTTTGAGAGTAGCCTGAGTAACATAGCAAGACCCATTTCTTTCCCTGCCCAAGTCAGCGTGGTGCAGATCCATGTTCACAGAGCATTAGTCACTATATCCAAAAGCCACGGGCTCATAGATGGATAAGTGGATAAAGGAAACATACATACAAGGGGATTTAAAAAGAAGTTCCCCAACATGCTACAAAATGGGTTATTCTTAGGAATATTGTGCTGAAATAAGCCTGACACAAAAGGACAATTATAGGATTCTGCTTCTGTGAGAAAATAGCATGGTGCTTCCCAGAGGCTATGGGGCCTGAGAATGCGAGTGAATGTTTAATAGGTGGAGAGGTTTCACTTTACAGGATAAGGATGCTCTGGATGTGGGCAGTGGTGATGCCTGCACTGCGGGGTGAACGTGCTTAGTGCCACTGAGCGGCACGCCTAAGGACAGTCAAATGAGGGTCTGAGGGGACCACTGTGAGTCTGAGCTGCATGGTGAGACCCTGCACCAAATAAATAAATAAATAAATAAATAAATAAATAAATAAATAATTTTAAATGTTTTTAAATGAAGGCCTGAGGGTGTAACTCAGGGGTATTTGTTTAGCAAGTGCAATACCCTGAGTTTGATCCCCAGTGTCCTCCCCCCAAAAAAAATTGAGGAGGAGGTAAAAAAAAGTCAGATAGTTTGGAAATTGAGGCTACTGTATGGCCTCATGGCTACACAGTTGGTACAAGCTCACAGCACTCATTAGTCAGGAATGTGTGTCCGACCCCAGGCTCTGCTTGGTAAAACAGAGTTAGGGTAGCTTGTGAGTAAAGAGATGGGGACCCCAGGCTGACCTATCCCAAGGTGCGTGATCAGGTGCCTCTCCAGAAGAAATGCTTACTCATTTGGTCCACTCAGGCCTTGTGCAGAAACATTTGAATCCCCAGGGTGGTGATTTGCATTGGGTGGAGCAGGCACCATGTGCACTTAGCTCAGCTCCAGGCTCAGCAACCCCCCAAATACTCGCAAACAGCAGGCCCCGAGCATTATGGTTATTTTCCTGACCTCAGTCTCAAGTGCCAAATCTCAAAACTATCATTAAAGTGTCCAGATTTTTCCATTTAGAGAAAATAGTGTCTGCTGAACTCCATAATATTCACCTGAGTGTTTGTTCAGCACAGGCCGGCCTGACGGCGCTTGTTTGAAACTTGACAACGAACCTAAGTTAGCCAGGAAGGACGCTGAGGAAATTGAGAATGAGAACAATGAAGGAAGATGCACTCTGATAGACATAAAATCACACTGTGCAGATGCTGTGCTTTTCTCAGTACAGTATCAGCAGAGAGAAAGACACAGGGGGTAACACAGTTACACACAGAAACTGAGACACAGAAAGAGACGAGACAGAGAGAGAGAGAGAGTGAGAGACAGAAAGGAGAAAGAAGAGGAGGAAGGGAAGGAGAAGGCTGGAGGAGAAGAAATCTGTGAAACAGAATAGAAAGTCCAAGAATCCTAGAATGTCAAGCTATGCTGAGGACTTTGAATCTGACCAGGCTGGTGTTTCTAGCCTGTAGGAATGAAGTCCAAGCGGAGGATGGGGCCTTTGTCTATGGCATAGAGGAGACAAAAGTATTTTAGATTCTCACTCTCAAATGAAGCCCTGAAATTCAAAAGTAATAAGTGAGCCGGGCGTGGTGGCGCATGCCTGTAATCCCAGCACTAGGGAGGCTGAGGCAGGAGGATTGTTGTGAGTTCGAGACCAGCCTGAGCTACAAAGTGAGCTTAAGGCCAGCCTGAACTGCACAGTTAGACCCTGTCTCAAAAAAGACAAAAATAAAAATAAAAAATAAATAAAAAAACAAAAGTAATAAGTGGAAGAGATGGATGGATTTTTCCACACAAAATGGAAAACTTCTATATGACAATAGAAATTCTAAAGTTAAAAGATTAAATACATAATGGAGAAAAAAAAACAGGCTGGAAAAATTCATAGTAGACAGCAGGTAGAGATAGACTTGGCCTTGGTCAGTGTCTCTTTTTTGGGGGGAGGGGCAGAGCCAAGGATTGAACTCAGGCCCTTGCATTTGCCAGGGAAGCACTTATTTCACTGAGCCATTTCCTCAGCCCTTTTGGCCTTGGTCAGGAGCCTCAGATTCTATCCTGAGTCCTCCTAGAAGGCGAGTTTTACTGTCCTACATTGGACAGATTTTAATGGACCATTTTGTAGGGGAAAAATATACACATATATCTGTATATACAAAATAGCATAAATACACAGGTACTTTCTCTTAGTTCAATGAGAAGAAAGTTTTTAACTAATAGTTAAACTAATAGTGTTTAGATAAGATATCATGTCTGCATCTTGTACTAGGAACAACTATTACAAAGACAATATGCAATGTATTAATTATTGTAACTGTGCTACTAGCCTGTTTTGAAACTATCTCATTGCTGCTTCTTTCTCAATAAAATTATTAAAATATTAAATAAACACAGATTTTTATGTGAATTCATTCATTCATTCATTCAAAGCCACATGGTCTCACTAAGCTGCACTGACCTAAACTTGCAGGCTCCAGTGACCCTCCTGGCTCCTACCTAACTAACCCTCACCCTCACCCTCACCCTAACCTATATCACTGTGCATGTCTCACAATTTTTATTGTTAAGTGGGTGGGAGCTGTTTTGTAGTGTTTTGGCATCTTCCCCAGTGTCTTCTTCTCATTGCTGAGACAAAATACCTACCACCCAAAGTGGAAGATGAAAGGTTCATTTAACTCATTTTCAGTCCATAGTTGACTGGCTACAAGTAAGCAGAGAAAAAAGTTTCTGGCAGGCAAAAGCCCGCAAAGGAACTTTCTTTGTGCTATCCCTTATACTCCATCCAGGCTGCCTGCCTTTGGGTAGTGCCACCCACACCCGGCGTGAACCTTCCTATTATCCGCACCCAGAACTATGCTTAACCAATCAGCAGACTAATTTAGTAATCATACACTCTTAATCCCAGCATCACACAATTTAATCCCAGCATCATATCCTTGATTCAAGCAACCCACACCTTACAACCAGCCACCTCTGTAACACCCCACCTATGCACACACAAGGCTTTGCGGGGGGACATTTAGACACAGGCTATATCTGAGTGGTCACCCAAGGGGCCAGGGAGAGCAGCACCAGAGCTGAGTGGAAGGGGACTCCTTTCCACACCTGGTGGGAGGCTGAAAAGGTGCTGTCTGAAGGCTGTCATTTGTTGGGTGTCTTGTGTCTGATGTTAGTATTTGTCTAGTACTCTGAATAGCAGGCAGTTGGAGAGAGGAGAAGGCCCAGACACTATTGGATTCAGCTTTCTCATCTCATGACGGAGGAACTAAAGTCCACAGATGATCCTAGTCATGGAGAGGGCCAAGCCCACAGTGGAGACTGCATGACAGGATCCCAGCTGTAGGGGTAAAGGGAAATTTCCTTTTTGCCCTCTGCAGTTTGTCTGGAATAAGCTGACAAAGACAAGATTAATTGGCAAAAAGACAAACAAATTTATTATCTCACTGAGACAAAAATCTCATTATCTACCATCTCAAGAAAACTTACTCCCTTTCTTCTATGGGAAGGGGGAAAATGGGTACAGAGTTTGTAAGTTGTTTTTAAAGGAAATAAGTGGATATGGAGAGGATACAGTGGCCTGGGACAAAATCTGTTTGGCCCATGGAACAGACAGATAGTGGTTTGTAAGTTACTCCACGGGCCCAAAACAGAGGACAATTGGTGTGTGACAAAACTCTGTCCAAGTGTGGTGACAGGCTGTCTTCTTGTAATACAAGTACAGTCTTTTTTGCTTAATGAAATCTGAGTCAGAAGACTGAAGGCAGCTGTGTTCTCTTGGTGGCTCTGGGAAGCTGAGAAAGGAACTGCAGAATGCTTGCTCCTGCACTGAGAAGAAAAGAATCAAAAGACAGCCGGAGAGGCCTTGACCATGAGGTGGGCTCTGAAGCTTCTATGCAGACTGGAGCGCAAGTCTTGAGGTATTATTGTTTGACTCCTAACACAGCCATGTGGTCTTCCATGTAGTTATATCTGAATACATAGGCCCTAAATTGAGATTTCCTTGACCCCAAACATTTTTGACTCCCAAGAATTCTTTAGGGTGATTTAATGCAAGTCCATAAAATATGACCAATAGCAGTTTACTCCCCAAAGGATATTTTTAGTGTCACTGGATATCAAGTCCAGCCAGAAATGTTTTTGAGGCTGATAAAATGTTTTGAGATTGTTTAAAGATGGGATCAGGAACACAGCATCCTTTTATTTATTTATTTTTATTATGTGTGTGGTATAGGGTCTACTGGGTCTTATTACATAGATTGGACTCATAATGATTCTCCTGTTTGCAGCCTCCCAAGAGCTGGGGTTACAGGCATGCACCATCATGCCCAGTCTCAATTGCTATCTCAGGGCACCCCAGGGGCGGAGCTGGCACAGCACATGGGGGATCGAGCCTGGAAGTGCTGTGCCTAAGAAGGCACGTTAGTCTGCTGAGTTATCTTGCTGGACCTATTCTAATCTTTCACTATCCCCTTCAATGTATTGCTTTCAGATGATATTTGTTACTTCATGGTTACAAAATGGTTGCCACAGCTTCAGGTACCATGTTTTCACTAGCAGCGTCCAGAAAGGAAAGAGGGAGGTCTAAATCTTGCAATAAAGTTCTCCATACATCCAACTGGTTAGGTTAATTTACATACCCATCTATCCCTTAGATAAGAGGTGGTGAATCTATGGCGCATATGCCACGGCGGCCTATTTTAATATTGAAGGCTCTAAAAGGTTCACCATCACTGCCTTAAACCAGCTCCTAGCAAAGGGAAAAGAGATTATCTGATTGGCTTGGCTCAAGAATGACCTATCCTCTAGGATGAATGTACTGCTATTACTGCCAATTCCAGGAACAACACTGGGATTCTGTTAGCAAGCAAGGAGGAAAGTTTGCTATTAGAGAACCATATTGTTGCTGAGCAGTAGGTGAGGTCTAATAATATATATTGTACAGGGTTTCACAAGGCATCTCGGACCTCTAGTGATCCTCCGTTTTCAATCCTCCCATCACTGGGATTACAGGTGTACGCCATCACGCCCGGACTCAGTCGCCAGCTCAATGAGCACAGGGGCGGGGCAAGCATGGCATGTGGTGCCTGAGATCAAATCCCAGCCCTACACTTGCCTAAGCAGACACTTAGTCTGCTGAGCTATCTCACTGGCCCCCAAATAAAGGTTATAAATGAGAATATAAATAACTCAATATGTGGTAAGAGCTGATTAATGGATTTGAAAAATCTCTTCATGACTCCTCCAGCCTCTTTAGATAATTTTTTTTTTTTTTTTTTGGCATTTCATTGACAAAAAAAATCACATTTTCCACCTGAGGTATCCGGATGTTAGCTATAGAGATAAATTCATCATTTCAAATGAAAGAACAATAGAAGTTTTTGGAGGCTGATGTTTACAGTGGGCTGCAGCTTAAGCATCCGGTGGGAATAAAGCTTTCCAGAGAAGAGACTGGGTGGGCAGGAGACTCATGGGTGGAACAAAAGGGAGCAGCCAGCCATTAGAGCCTGGATCCAATGCTCTTGGTCACTTCACTTCTTGTTCCCTGTGTGTTGCAGGAAAGGCTGCTGGGTTGGAGATGTTGGGGCAGACCTAGAGAAGAATATATAGTTCTACACTCAGAGATACACAGAGAAGAAAGAGAAGGAAAGATGGCTGGGTGTCTGGATTCAATCTCTGTGCTCTCTCCTCTGGGACATTTTCCCCTGGGACCTAGTGCTTCAACTACTGGCCTGTGCCAAGGGGCAGCTTAGAGGTCACCATATTCCACCCAGGAGCTGGGAATCTTCATTCCTCCCCAGGACTGTTCTGGCTGAGGTACAATATTACATTCTTAAAGTAAACCAACAGCATGCAGCCCCAGGGCAGGGAGGCTGTGAGCATCACGAGGAAGCAGCTGCAAATATAACTGGCCTACACCCCAGCTGTGGCCCTGACCAGGTGTGTGTGGTGGCTCTGCGGAAGTCATCCAGGCGTCCTCAGCCTGGCACTTCACCTCTCTATACAGGCCAAAATATAAGCTGTGACTTGCTTTTGTATCTCTTCTTTGAGAAAATGTACATTCAAATTATTTGTCTGTTTAAAACTCAGATTGTCTTACTCAGTTGTAATGTTTGTTTGGATACTAGACTATCAGATATATGATTTGCAAATATTTTCTCCTGTTTTGTGGGTTTTCTTTTGCTCCCTTAATAATATTTTCAGTGCATAGAAATTTTAAAATTTTGAACAAGTCCAATATACCTGCTTTTTTGAGTCATTGGGGTTTTAGTGCCATAGCTAATAGATTATTGCTTAACACAAACTCACAAAGATTGCTACCTATATTTTCATCGGTGTTTTTATAGTTTTAACTCTTAAATGTAGGTTTTTAAATCCATTTTGAGCTTACTTTTGCATATGGCGTGAGGAAGGCTGATTCTTCTTTTAAATGTAGAAATCTAGTTGTCCGAAGACTGAGTTTTGATAAGGCCATCCCCACCCCCATAAAAGTGTTAAGGAATTCTTGTCAAATATCATTTGACCATATATGTAAGAGTATTTCTGGGCTCTCAGTTCTATTCCATTGGTATTTATGTCTGTTTTTATGCTAAAGCTACATTATTTTGATTAAAGAAGCTTTGTATAAGTTTTTTTTTTTTTTTTTTCAGTACCAGGGATAGAACTCGGGACATTACACTTGCCAGGCAGGTGCTTATGTCACTGAGCTATCTCCCTAGCCCCAGTCTTGTGGTTTTCATTAACTAAGTCTTATACTTCTTTGAGCAAATTTATTCCTAAGAATTGTATTCATTTTTATGCCATGTAGGTTAAATTGTTTTAATTTTGTTTTTGATTTTTTTTTTTTTTTGCTCTGGAATAAAAATATCATTTATATAAGTCTACTTTGTATTTTTTTTAATATTTTGTACAAGTTATTGATCCTACATTCTGCAAAGTTGCTTAATTCATTTATTAGTTCTAGTAGATTTAGTTTTTGTTTTGTGGATTCCTTAGGATTTTTTTTTAAGACACTGAAGATTGAACACAGAAGCTCACACTAAGCTACATTCTCATCCCCTTTTCAGTTTTGAAAAGTATATATATGTATGTATATTTTAAAAAGTGATTCCAGGGCATTTGCATCCTCAGTTCTTTTTTTTTTTTTTTTGTCTTTTTTGAGACATGGTTTTGCTATGCAGTTCAGTTCAGTTGAATTTGCATCAGTCCTCCTGCCTCAACCTCTCAAGTTCTGGGATTACAGGCATGTGCCCGCACACTCAGATTTGTACAATACACTTTTCATGACTTCAGCCCTTTTACAATTGAAGCTTGTTTCATGGCCTAACATACTGTGTGTTTTAGAGAATAATATGTACTTGAGAATAATGCATTTAAAAAAGAGAAAAATGCACTTGAGAAAAATGGCTGTTTTTTTCTTTTCATTTTAAACAAGAAGTTTATTTAAAAAACAAGACACTTGAATTAAAGGGAAAACTATCTAGGATTCTTCTTTTCTAAAGAGTAATTTACTCTACTTAAAGACAGATTGCCCTACATGTAACAGCTACGTACAAAAAAGTTAAAAAAATTGTCCTTGATTTTACAATGATAAATGAAAAAAAATTAAAATTCTCTAATCAAACAGGGTATGCAAGTAATTTTATGTTGCTGTCTTTTCTGTTAAAACAGCGAGAGCAAAATAACTTCCTGGAATATAAAGATAAGAGCTGCTGAGCGAGCCACCAATGGAGAAAGGGGATTATGTTCACAGAACCAGTGATTCCCCATCTCAGCTCCATCTGATGTCAATCAAAACATACTGTTGGCCATTTAGTTAAAACAAACAAACAAACAAAAAAAAAAAAACCAATATGCTTGTGCACATACAACAAAGGAATGGGGGAGGGGTAAATGAAAGAATAGAGAAAACTATACTGTAGTGGTCAGGATGTGGTGGAACCAAATTGCAGTTTTCTAATCAAGAATGTATTCTTGGTCTGTAAGAACAGAGTTCTGGAGTGGTTGCAGGTTCCCTTTTTAGTAGACCCTCCTGTCTGCTACTGGAACACGTCAACTGTGTCTTCATCCTCCATTTCCAACTGTGCAGGTGTGTCTGTTTCCTTGTCCATCAAATCGGAATCTGATCTGCCTCACTGACAAACCCTGCCGTTCATAATAGGCTTTCATTAGTTTACTAAGTGGTGTATGCCTCTTAATCTTAAACTGCACCGCAGAACCATCCTGCCCGCCACCTTCAAATTAATGTGATCGTTGTTCTCAGTCTTGACTCCTTCCTTGGGCTTCTCATCGGCCATAGCGGACGCCCGAGTCTGCTTAGCTGCCGCTTCACAAAAGAGGTACCAGGTCTGCACTGAAGGAGCACAAGAGCGGCACTGAGAGAGCAGAAGGAAGCAGCAGCGGAAGTGGAGGGGGAAAATGTCTATTCTTTTGTTGATTGAAGTGTTTCATGGGTTTTTATTAGTTCGAGTAGGTTTATAATACCATACATACTCAGAGTAAAGCACCTGTAAACCAGCGCAGGGGCTGGGTGTTTGATACCCAGGTCGGCTGTGCCGGCTCCGCCCCAGGGCATGCTGAGATGGCAATTGAGACTGGGCATAGTGGCGTGTGCCTGTAATCCCAGCTCTTGGGAGGCTGTAAACAGGCCAATCACTACAAGTCTGATCTAGTAGTAAGACCCTGAACATCCTGTAGACCCTTCCGTAAAAAAAAAAAAAAAAGACACTATTTCCTTGATCTGTGTAGATATCTAGTTCTTCTATCCATTACTGCAAGTGGAAAACTGAAGTCTCTAACGATTATTAATTTTAGTCTAATGACTGGCCTTGAACTCACGATGATCCTCCTGCCTCAGCCTCGCCGGACCAGGGATTATAGACAATGCATCCCCAGCCAATTACTGACAATTTTTATTTTATGTATATTGAGACTCTGTTATTAAATATAAATATATTTGTAGATTGACCTTTTATTTGTAACATATTTTTATGTGTCTTTTTCTGTAACACCCATTTTGTTCCCCTCTCTTGGGCATGCTTTGTATTGTACCTTTTTCCCCCTATCCTTCACTTTCAGTCTGTCTGTGTCTTTGAATCTAAAATGTGTATTTACATACAGCATACACTTGGATCTTTAAAAAAACAATTCTGCCAATATCCATCTTTGAATTATAGTGTTTGATCCATTTACATTTAGTATGATCATGGATAAGATAAATTCACACGTACCATTAGGCTCTGTGTTTTCTGTATGTCAACCCTTTTTTGGTTTCTCTATTGCTGTTTTCATTGTTAATATAGATATTTTTCCAGGGTGCTATTTTAATTCTCTTTCCAATTTTTTTAATTAAAATTTTAAAGTACACAATGGTATATACATGCTTTCCTCCTTTTTGTTGCCATTTCCCACCTTCAGTTCTGTCATACAAATTACATCTTTTTACATTGCATGCCTACCAAAATAGAAACAAAATTATTGCTTCACATGGATTTTGCACTGGTATTTTATACTTTTTTTTTTTTTTTTTACTTTGACTTCTGTGTTACTTTTTCTGGTGCATTTAATTTCTTTAAGCAGATAGAAGTACTACTTACTATCCTTTAATTTTAACCTGAGTAATATCCTTTAATATTTATCATGGATCTATTAGCAATAAATTTTTCTGTATCTACTATCTTTATTTTGTATCATATTAAAAGATCAGTTTTACTGAATATAGAATTCATGTTTCTCTTTTTTTGTGTGTGCCAGGAATCAAACTCAGGACCTTGCCCTTGCCAGGCAGTTGTTTGTGCCATTGAGGTATATCCCCAGCCCTACTAGTCTTTTCCTTTTGGTACTTTAAATGTCTTATGTACTACCTTCAGGTCTCTATGACTTCTGATCAGAATAGTTTTCATTTTCTTTTTCAGTGAACCCAGAGTTTTCACAACAAGTGTTCTGTACTGAGCTACACACCCAATCCTGAGAAATCAGGTGTTACTCTTTCCCAAGACCTCTTGTATGTGATGACATCTTTCTTTTAATGCTTTCAAGATTCTCAATTTGACATTGGATTTTGATGGCTTTACTGATGTGTCCAGATGTAGCTCGCTTTGCTTGTGTTCCACTTAGAATTTACTGGATGTTTTGGTTGTGCAGATTAATATTTTCCATCAAATTTGGGAAGTTTTGGTCAATATAATTTTTTCTTTCTTTCTGGATTGTTGCTTTGCATATGTCAGCATACTTGATATACCACAGGTCTCTTAAAACTGTTCATTTTTCTTCAGTCTTTTTTCCTTTCTGTTCTGCTGACTGGATAATCTCAGATGGTCACTCTGCAAACACATTGAAATTCATGTTTGCTATTAAAGCTATTTAACATTTTTATTTCATTGTTTCTCTTTTCAACCTCAGATTTTCTATTGGGTGCTTCTTTATAATCTCTTGTTATTAAGGTTCTATAATTGATAATATATCTTTCTTTTAATTATTTAGATAGGATTTATTTTAGTTCTTTCAACATGTTTATAACAGCTGATTTAAGATCTTTGTCTAGTAAATCCAACATCTGGGTTTTCTTAGGGGTAGTTTTTCTTTCTTTCTTTCTTTCTTTCTTTCTTTCTTTCTTTCTTTCTTTCTTTCTTTCTTTCTTTCTTTCTTGTAATGGGAATTGAACTCAGGACCTCACACTTCCCAAGCAGGCACTGCACCACTAAACTGTCTCCCTGATGTATTAGGGGCAATTTCTATTCGCCCCTCTCACACCTTATATGAAGCACAATTTCGTTTTCATATGAATGTTTCATAATTTTTTGTTGGAAACTGGGTGTGATGGTTAATCTTATTTGTTCACTTACCTGGATTAAGAGAGGCCTAGAAGATTAGTAGAGCATACTTCTGAGAGTGTCCGTGGAGGTGCCTCTGGTATGTGGGCCAATCAACTGAGGAGGTGAAGACCCATCTGGTTGTGGGTAGCACCATCCAGCGGGCTTACAGTATGGATGGAATGAAAAGGGGAAGCAGGAGGAAGTAGGCCTGTGTTTCATCTTTTTTTTTTTTTTTTTTTTTTTTGTCTTTTTGAGACAGGGTCTCACTATGCAGTTCAGGCTGGCCTTAAGCTCACTTTGTAGCTCAGGCTGGTCTCGAACTCACAACAATCCTCCTGCCTCAGTCTCCCAAGTGCTGGGATTACAGGCCTGCGCCACCATGCCCGGCTCTGTATTTCATCTTGATACAGCTTGATCGAGCGTGTCTTCTGTTGCTGTTATCACCTGTGAACATCAGACTCCAGTTGGCTTTTTCATTCTTTCAAAATGGACTCACAGCTTAAAATTATTTAAACACAGGATTACCCAAAATTTCAGTTTTTGTTATTTTATAACAAGAAATATAAAAACAATTTTATGAAATTTATTCAATATGAGAATCAACTGGTGGAAATGACACCTTCCTGAATGACACTCATGACAGCCAGCATGCACAGGAATGCTGCTTGATTGATGCTAGGGGTAAACTGTTAAGTGGGAATTCTGTGATGTTTGTATTTGCCATGTGAAGCAACTGAAGTCTGCTCACTTAGCATAGTGCTCAGCTAACAATTGGACAGAGGGGCCAGTGAGATGGCTCAGTGGAATAAGCACTTCCCTGGCAAGTGCAAGGGCCTGAGTTCAATCCAATCCCTGGTTCCACACAAAAAAAGAAAAAAGTACTAAACACTGGACAGAGATTTATTTTATTCCTATCTTATGAATAAGAAGTATTGGCTTAGAATGATTAATTTACCTGCTCAAAACCAATTGTAGAGTTGGAATTAAACCTGAAATTTCTGTTACTGCAATTTGGATTCTGTTCGTGGCTTCTAAGTTGCTTTCAAGACTAAGTCCTATGACTCCCTCCAAATTCCACCCTCCTTCCTTGTGTTTCCTGAACAATAATTCCCTGTTGCTATTACTGCCACTCCCATGAATGCAATGGTTCTACTTCAAATCCTAGCTTGAGTTCCAGATCCAAGATCCAGAATTAGGAAACTCAACATCCTTCACACGAACCTTGTGGAGAAGGGCCAGGGAGATGGCTCAATAGAATAAGTGCTTCCCTGGCAAGCACAAGGGCCCGAGTTCGATCCCTGGTGCTGCCAAAAAACCTTGTGGAGAAGGAAGGGTACCTGCATTTAACAAAGGGGGACTGTGTTAGGTGGTGGCTGTGGGGGGGGGGGGACTTGACTAAGAGGATGAAGCTCTCCTGGTGGGTGACAGTGACATAGAATTTAGACTGCAAGGGAAAGTGCAGTTTGCACTACGAGACTCTTCCTACTTAGTTCCTGGAAAAGGGAACTGGGGATTTTAGTCAAAATGCTGAGGCTGATACCAAGGCCTGGTATTACCTCATGTGTAGTAACCACTCATAGCAAACAGTTGGTTTCTATGCAGCACTTTCTCCCTGTTCTAGCACCTTTTCTCTCTGCTAATTGCCCAGTGCTTCTGCCAGATAGTGTTTCTATTATCATACCTCACTCAGACATCTCCTAGGACCAATAGCCAGCACCTGTAGCAGGATAACCAGGACCCCATCCTGGATGTCAGGACCATCCCCTGGCTAGGACATTGCTGTTCTTGAGCAAGCCCTTTGCTTCAATTTACCCCAGATGTGCCTCTCATCCTATGCTGCTCCTCCACAACTTGTCTACCACCAAGTCTTGCCCACTCTGTAAAAGCTATCACCCAGGGGGAGATTACTGCCCTGTTCTACTCCAAGGAATCGCTCTTGGACAAGATATAGTACTTGATCCCAAACTGAGTTCTCAGTTTATCATCCATGCAGCCGCAGAATTTGTCCTGTTTATTAGTTGGGGTAGATATTACTGTTCATGACTGTTGGGGACAGAATGGGCTATGTTGTTGTTACTGTTTCAAATGCATTGAGATATAATTTATATACAATTCATCCATTTAAATGGTACAACATACTGGTTGTTTTGTATGTATTCAAGAACTTTATGGGCCAGGGAGATGGCTCAGTAGAATAAGCACTTCCTTGGCAAGCGCAAGGTCTTGAGTTCAATCCCCAGTAAGAACTTCACAATCCATTGCCACATTTAGAACATTTTCATCCCCCCAATACATCCTGTAACCTTTAGCAATCACCTTTTATTTTACTTTTTGGTTAACATTATTTTTAAATTCTGTCTTCCTATTGTCAGACAATCTCCTTAACCATCCTGTTTGGTGACTGCTGGCAGTGCCTTTCAGGTGGGTGAATGGCACAACCAGTTGTGTTCTGAAACTACGATGTTGGTGAGGTGGGCACCAGATGACAGAGAAAGGATGAGGCATAAAGAGGGAGGAATAGAAACACAGGCAGGAGCCTGGGCCTGGGGCATGACTTCAGGGGTGAAAGAAGCAAGGGTAAGTGGCACCACTGGTCACCTGGAGTTGAGGGAAGGTGGAGGCCAGCGTCCCTTACTTCCTGGGGTGGGTAAGCATGGCAATCAGTCACTGAATCCTGCTCACAGCTTTTCTGGAGGATTGGTGGAGCCTGGTTTTGGTCGGATGCATTTGGGGGCATCAGGCTGTCTCTGGCAAGTTCTACAGTGGGCAGATCTGGCACTCAATGGGAGGATAAGGCCGGAGGGGTGACATTTCTAAGTTAAAGATGTTAAGAATCACCCAGGAAGGGGTCGGGGAGATAGCTCAGCGGGATAAGTGTCTTCCTGGCAAACACCCCTGTATCACCTCAGGGGCCCAATTGAGCCTGGCATTGTGATGCACATCTTTAATAAGCAGAGGATTGAAAACTCATATTCAGCCTGTCATGTATCAAGGCTACTTTTATTTTATTTATTTATTTATTTATTTATTTATTTATTTAGTCTTTTTGAGACAGGGTCTCACTATGCAGTTCAGTCTGGCCTTAAGCTCACTTTGTAGCTCAGGCTGGTCTCGAACTCACAACAATCCTCCTGCCTCAGCCTCCCGAGTGCCGGGATTACAGGCATGCGCCACCATGCCCGGCTGAGGCTACTTTTAAAAAAAATGAACAGGAGAGCCCAGAACACTGGCCATTTGGGGGAGGTGGACGAGAAGGCGTGCAGTAGTAGGCCTTATAGATGGCGCAGTCGGGCCAGCGGCCGGTACGCTAAGGAGCGGGTGAGGAGGCGGCGCCCGGGGCACTCCCGGGAGAGTTTCGCCGTCGGGCCTGGCGGGCAGCAGGTGGGAGCGGGCGGCCTAGGCAGCCGCGAGCGCACAGCGGCGGGGGCAGAGCTTCCCTCACAGCCCGCGGCGGCCCGTCGGCCCGCTGAGCGCCGCTGCCTAGCCCGGGGGCTTCCGCTTCAGGACCTCGCGCGCCCCTCCAGGTGTGGAGTGGCTTTGAGCACCTCCGTCGGGCGCGCCGAGTCGCTACCTCAGGAGCTGGGCACCGCCCACCGCTCGCGACTCGGGCGTAGACTTCTGCCCCCGCTTAGGAAAAGTTGTGAAGAGTTCCTTAGATCCCGGAGGGCAGGCTCAGGCCAGGGGTGGCGCTGCGCCGGGACGGGCAGGTGCGAGGGCCAATGAGCGCCGCGCCCGCCCGAGGCCCCGCCCCCTGGGCCCGGGTCCGGAGCGCCCGAGCCCGGCAGCCCAGTCGCCGCTGGCGGAGGCGCGCGGTGCGGCTGTCCGGCCATGCCTGGCGGCTTCTCCACGGCTGTCCCGCGTCCGACGCGAGGCTGGTAGCTGGTACCCGGGGCCCAGCTGGCCCGGCCATGCTGCTGGAGACTCAGGACGCGCTCTACGTGGCGCTGGAGCTGGCCATAGCCGTGCTGTCGGTGACCGGCAACGTGCTGGTGTGCGCGGCGGTGGGCTCGTCCAGCGCGCTGCAGACGCCCACCAACTACTTTCTGGTGTCCCTGGCTGCGGCTGACGTGGCCGTGGGTCTGTTCGCCATCCCCTTTGCCATCACCATCAGCCTGGGCTTCTGTACAGACTTCCATAGCTGCCTGTTCCTCGCCTGCTTCGTGCTCGTGCTCACACAGAGCTCCATCTTCAGCCTCTTGGCCGTGGCGATCGACAGGTACCTGGCGATCCGCGTCCCGCTCAGGTGAGGCGCGTGGGGGCCCGGCCAAACCCCGCAGAGTCGCCGTCTCCAAACCCACGGTCCTGCTCGGAGATCCCCAGACGGGCGCGGGGCGGAGAGAGATGGGGTGGGAGGCGCTCGGAACTGTAGTTCCGAGCTTGGAGGGCGTCGATCACCCCTAGAGCCACTATCTGCGTTGCTGAGACCCTCCGGCAAGACCCCGGCTGTCTCTGTCCCCGCGGTCGGTCTGCATGAGCGCGTTCCTCCAAAGAGACCTCCTTAGGGACAGGTCTAGAGGTTCCGGGAAGTTCAGTCTCTGGTCTGGCGACCCCACGGAAAAAAGGCCAGAGGAGGTGGTCGTGTCTTCAGTATTGCGGCCAAGGTGGTTGCCTGTGTTTCCCCCTAACCCCTGGGATGGTGACCCAGAGGGGCCGCCTCAGCGGGGCACTGCATCCGGACGGGACCAGTGGATCTGGAGTCAGGCAGGTTTCAACCAGAGGCAAGGCAACGTTGGATCCTTGGAATTTGTGCTTTTTAGAATGGACCCAACTTCAGAATGAGCCTGAAGCAAAGTGAGGTTGCCAGGCAGAGCCAAGGGGAAAGTGTCAAAAAATTTTGGGGAACGCTCTGGACACAGGTCCCTGCATGTTTAATGGTGACTGAAATCACCACCAAATACTTTTTAAGAATTACGGAGCCTACTGGTTCACCAAATACTAATGAGCAGCCTTAAGAGTCTTCATGTCTTTGTGTAACCTTGTTTACAAGCCCTGCCAGGGCTTCAGAAAACTGGAGGGTGAACCTGCCCTCTCTTTCTTTGACTCCACTTAAATCAACTCTCCCTTCATCCCCACTAGAAGACAGGATTCGGGATGGAGCCAGCTAGAAAGGGGAGTGCATCCTCCTTTGTAGCTGGTGAATTCAAAGTTAGAGGTTTGTTGAAAATATTTATTCTTGATCTTCAGTGCTGGGCCCCTTTGGCATTTCTGAGTTGAATTTGGGATCTTTTTAGATTTGAAGCTGAGACAGGGAAACTTAAGTTACAAGAGTAGAAAGGAAAGGGAATAATTTACTGAGAGACAGCTATGTTTGGGGCAATTTGTATTAAATGTGTAGCCTTTAATTCCATAGAACAGATGCTGTACAAGATATAGATGAGGGGCTGGTGGCCATAATAAGGGAATCTTACCCTGAATGGTTCTTCAGTTATGAGCGTCAGAGCTGGGGTGGGAACTCAGCTGGCACTGTGTTCTCATCAGTGCCATCAGGCTGTCTCCCAGGGCTATGTGGCACCCACTTTGAGAAAGGGAGAAAAGCATAGTGCTTTTTCTGGCTGAGGGTCCTGCCTTCAGTAAGCTGGCGGCTGTAGGGAAATGTGTTTGTGTGAATTGAGCAGGAGAACGTTCCCAGAAGCCTTTTTAGTAAGAGATATGTTGAGTCTGGTCCCTGTAGGTTGTGTCCTGGGTCCCAACGGGACCAGAAGAGGAACAGGAACCTCCTGCCGGGCGGGCTGTGAGCCTGAGGTTCGTGTCTGGGCTGTTCTGTGTGTGCTTTTGCCCTTGGCACCTGACCAGGAGGCTTCATGTATCCTGTCAGGTGTGAGAGAGCCTAGGAATTTCTGAGGCTGGGGATGGCACAGCATTCTTGTCTCTCTTATGGGTCTCTTCCCTGACTCTTGGCCCTTAGAATGGGTACTCATGACCTTTAGGACTTTTTTTTTTTTTTTTGCATGCAGCAGGGCAGTCACATGCCCCTGCATGTGTTGCCCATCTAAGGGAAACCCCTTATGCTTGTCCCTGGCAGACACCCAAAGTTACTCTAGCTCACTTGGGAGTTACTGCCACATGCATGGAGCAGGAAATTCATAAAAGTTTAAAACTGGTCATTCTTGGCCTGGTTTGTTCTGGGTAGGGTTTATAAAAAATGGGTGTGGGTGTCTTAAGGGGAAATATGTGAATCACAGACTCCTAAGGCAGGAGGATGAGATGTAGGCTAGGGGCAGAAGGAATGCTGAGTGGGGTTGCCAGGAGACTTGTCCTATATGCATCTTCTAGACTGTCTGTAGAGCCCAGAAGTCTAGGAAAGGTATATAAGCAGCTTCCCAACTCCTGTCCCAGGAAGGAATGGATGTCTGGTCCACCCATGACACCAGCACCCTCCCTGGTGGTTGGAGTTTTACTTTAGGACCTTAGGACCTGTGCACTCCTGGGAGCTGCTACCTGAGGCAGGCCTTTTGCCTTCAACTGTTTGAACATCTCAGGGTTAAAAATGTAGATTTCAAGGAGCTAGATGTACATGCTGTAGGTCCAAAAATCTAAAGGCTGAGGCAGGTGGATTTTTTAGCCCAGAGGTTTGAGACTAGTGTCTCAAAGAAAATATAGATTATAAGGTCCAGCTTGGCTCTCCTGAAACAGAATCTGGGGTGGAATATGCGTGGGGTTTCAGTACTGATAGCTAGCCAGGATCTTCCAAAGTTTGAGACCCTCATAGATTACTGAGCACTTGAGGCTCCTTTACCTCTCTGGCTTGGCTCTAAGGTCCTCCAAGGGGTTGGGAAGCTGTATGTGGAGTCAAGTCAGAAGAGCCTCTTGGAGAAAAGATTTTTCTCTCTGAAGCCCACAGTAAGACGAGCAAGGCCCAGGGAGTATGCATTAGGCCTCGGCATGCCTCTTGTCTGGGCAGAAGCCATTCTTGGACTTGACTCTAGTTCATGGGTTTTGTAGGCTCAAAAGTATCTATGCCTCAAGGCTATGTGTGTGAGGCTCCCATCCACCACCCAGGTGCCATAGTGTTTACTAGAGCTAGGGAGATAATCCGGAGATGATCGTACAGGAAGAAAGGAAAGCTGAGAGGTGAGGCTTTAAAAATGATACACATTTTGCTTGAATTGAAAGGGATGACTGCTCACTCTAGGCACTGCTTTGCCTTCAGTGGAGAGTGTCGCCTAAACACGTCCGTTTCTTCTGGTTCACTGCATGGATTGCCCTGATGAAGGGTTCAAAGTCCAGGGAGTGTCCAGGATGGGTGGTAATAGAGGTGGGCAAAGCTGGTGTGCAAGCTTGGGCTGTGGGAGGTGGGCGGTGTGTCTGCACAAAGCTGCCCCTGGGTGTCACTTCATCCTCTATATGGTTCCAGTTCCAGTTCCTCCTCCCAAACCTAATCCTGTCTCCTTTCATGCCACACCCACAGCTGAGCTCAGGGGTGGCTGTGTGACTCACGCTTTCTGCGAGCTGCCCTTGCCCTGCTCCATGGTCTCAGTTTCCCCTTTCACTGAAGGCTGTTTTCCCAGGGAAGCTGAAGGAAAGTGTTGGCAGGAAGTATTTGGCTGGCTGGCTGAGTACCAGAATGGAGGGGACATGTCTGTCTGTCCTGTCCTTGGACCCTGACCCTGTCATTCTTCCTGCCTTCTACCACACTAAGGCTTTTTTGCTGTGCTGTGCTCAGATGTCTAGTCTACGACATAGTATTAAAGATTTCTCAGCAGGTCTTTGTGCACGGGTTAGAAATGCGATCTCCATGTAGGTAGAAGTTGTTGGGGACTCTGAATGTTTTTTCAAAACTTAAAAATTAAAGCTGCATCTGACCTGATGGCACACATCTGTAGTCCCAGCTACTCAGGAGGTTGAAGCAGGAGGGTTGTAGGTTCCCAGCCAGCCTAAAAAAGTAGTGAGACTCTGTTTCAAAATTAAAAAAAACTACTGGAAATATAACTTTAGTGCTTGAGTTCAATCTCTAGTACTGTAAAAACAAATAACCCCAAGCCATGTACCATAAAATCTGTATTTATTTATTTATTTGCTTATGTTTTTTTTTTTTTTTTTTTTTTTTTGGCAGAACCGGGGATCGAACTCAGGCCCTTGCTGTTTGCCAGGGAAGCGCTAATTCCACTGAGCCATCTCCTTGGCCCCCAACATTTGTATTTAATTGTGTTTAAAAATAAAGTGGGAGCCACAGGTGGTGGTACATGCCTATAATCCCAGCACCCAGGAGGTTGAGGCAGGAGGATTGTTGCAAGTTTGAGACCAGCCTGGGCAAAAGAGTGAGCTCAAGGCCAGCCTGAGTCACATAGCAAGATCTTGTCTCAAAAAGACAAAAGATAGATAGATAGATAGATAGATAGATAGATAGATAGATAGATAGATAGATAGATAGATAGAAAGATAGAACATGAGGTTAAGACCCAGAGCTGAACATGAGTTCATGTTCAGCTCTGGGTCTTAACCTTCCTGCCTCCCCAAGGATGCCCCTCCTTATTCTCCTTTCTCTCTTTCATCAGTATTCAGTGTTATCTTTCTCTACCAGATCATCTCTATAGTACTGGGTTGAAAGTGGCCCTTCCAAAGATATGTCCTGTATATGGTTAAAAATGGAAGAGAAGGATGAGAAAAAGAGAAGGAGAGAAAAATAAGCAAGGAAGGAAAGTAGAAAAGGACAGAAAGAAGGAAATTCCCTTATGGCTTTTGAGAGGAGAGGCTTACATAGATTATCTAGGTGGCCTGCAGGAGCAGTTGCATCCTCGTTAGATAAACATGCGCAGAAAGTCGGTGAAGCTGAAGGCAGAGCCTGGAGTGACGGTGCCTTAGCCAAGCAACATGGGGTGGCCACCTGAGCTGGAGACTTCTGGCCTCTGGCCTCTGAAAGATTTCTGTAGTTTTAAGCCATCAAGTTTGTGGCACTTTGTTGAGTAATCCCAGGAAACCAGACATTAATACAAAAAATGCCAGATCAACTCTCCCTTGACCATACCCTCTGCACCACACCTTTGTTTTCTTCCACAGAAAAATGTCTTAATCAGTTTTCCAGTCTCCTGCACCTTCATTGTCACCAGGGTGCCACTGATTACTCCTGTCCAGTCACCCACACAGATTCCCTTTTGGCTGAATCTTTCGGCCACTTCCTGGACCTCACTTCATATATTCTGGCAGCTTTTTGCCAGGCCCTCACCAAATTCTTTTGGTCTTCCACAGCTCCTACTTTGTTTCCTGTTCCCCTGTAAATTTCTCCAAACAACTGCTGGAGAGGTGATTTAAAACATAAGTCAGTCACATCATTCCCTCTCCACTTGGTCTTGGCTCTGCCTAACCCCCCAGATATGAAAGGGCATCTCAGCTGTTGCATTTATTTGCCCCTAACTAGTTACCCCATTCAATTCTGTGTTTATGTAGTTATGACATCTTTCTGTTTAGAGCGTGAGCTCTGTGAGGCAGAGCTTTGTCTCCTATTCTAGGACCCAGCACTTGGCATGCTGCCTGGCCAGAGGTAGAGACCCATACTGTTGATGAATGTGTGAGTGCAAAGAGCTTGTGTCAGGGTGTGTCCTGCGAGGGAACAGCTAGGACAGGTGTGGGGGGTCAGTGCAAACAAAGGATATGGGATAAGAAGGCCTCAGATGGCAGCATATTCATATAAGCATCAGCTCTGTAGCATCGGAATAAAAGTTGGTCCAATAAATTGTATTTGTTTGTTTTTGAGACAGCAATCTTACTATGTTGCTAGTAGGACTTGAACAGTACCTATGATCTTCCTGCCACAGACTCCCAAGTAGCTGGGATTACAACTATATGCTACCGTACGCGGCTGGTCCAGTAAATTGTAATGAAAAAACAAGAGGAAATCATTCTCTTGAGAGGGTCCTTCACAGGCCTGGGGCAGAACAGATGCTCCTGGATGGCTAAACAAGCCCAGAGCACGGTGCGCAGAGGGCTGGTTGAACACAGGTGACTGCGGACATTCAGGTGCCACCTGCAGGCTCTGCCATGTGCTCTTTTTGCTCGCCAGGATTCACCTGGGAGTGTTAACTGTGCTGTCATTTATCCTGAAGTATTAGCATGAAGTTTTGTCAATCCCACCTATCCGGGACCTTAGAACCATCAACAGGTGCCTAGTGGCTTTGGCCTGAGGCCATGTTTATGTTGCTTAGGGAGCCTCCAGTTTGGCAGGGGTGTGGAGGGCTTGTTGCTGGGCATGTGGGTGCCCTGCTGGACACATGCATGTTCACCAGGAGCCCAGTTCTGGTCTAGTCATTGAGGTCCTCAAGTCTGTCCTGGAACTAGATGGGAATTAGGACCACAGTCTGGAGGGTACCCAAAGGTCCTGTCCTTGGCTAGGGGCATAGTTTGGCCTGATCTAGGCGACAATTATGAACACATGGGAGGATAGAAGTGGAGTTTGCAAGTGGAATTGGGACTGTGGACAGATTCCCCCTGAGGGGTAGGAGGAGGAGGAGGGACCCTCCAGCTGGTCCAGCCCTGGGTCTGGGTCCTGGAACTTCCCCCACGGTGTTATACCAGTGAGACAGCCCCTTTAGAGGAACCTCTCCATCCAATTTTGAAAAGTGTGGGGTGCTGCCTTTGTTTATCTGGAGTACCACCTTGTACTGGGGAGCAAAAGGAAACAACAGTTTCACAAGACATAATCTGCATTCCTTTCTCAGTGACCATGCACGGGGTCTCCAGTCCCACGTGACCCTCCTGGTCAGGCACTTGTGAAAATCTTGTCTGTGTCTCAATCTTTCATCTGTCACCTGGTGTTGCAGCATGATTGTATCTTGCTGAGACAGATGTGGGGAAATATGTTTTCAGTTACTCTTTTCTCATTGCTGGGCCAAATATCCAACACCCAAAAGGAAGGAAGGAAAGGTTTAGTTAGCTCACAGTCAATGGAGGTTTCAGTCCATTCTCAGCTAGCTGTAAGGCAGAGTGATACATGCATGGCAGAGAGCAACCTTTCAAGGTGGCAGCAAAGAGGGGAGTAGCAGCAGCTCCCGCAGCCGGCTTTTCTTCCCTCCTTGCATTGAAATGCAAATTACCTGCCCCAGGACAGGTGCAGCATGCACACCTACAACTTCAGTCACAAACTCCAGAAGCCAGGCCATGACTGCATGAGGCTTTGGGGGGACACCTAGACTCAAGCCATAACACCTGTCCTGGACATTGTAATTTTCACTACTGTGAACAGCAGCCACCATTTGAAACCAAGCGTACATGCTTAATCTTGGCTTTTTTTTTTTTTTTTTTAAGGTACTGGGGATTGAACCTGGGATTTTTGCACTGAGCTACATCCCCAGAAGCCTGTTTTTGATCTTTCATTTTGAGACAGGATTGAACTTACAATTCTCCCACCTCAGCCTCCCAGAAGGCTGGGATCACAGGCATGTACCACCATGTCCAGACCTCAGCCAATTTTTATAATAGCTCTATGAGGGCAGACACTTAACAGGTGAGGCGACTGAGACTTAAGCTTATTCTGGGTTACACAAAAGCTGGGGCAAGATAATCCTAGGAGCCTTCATGTGAACCGTTTAGGTATGAATTCAAACACTGTGGTCATTGCAAAACATCCTTCATGGATGGTACTGTCCACCAGTGTGTTGTGATGGAGCCTTGTAAATAATACATGAGGCAGAGGCAACTACAACTGAAGAGTAATGTAGCCAGGTGAAGCAAGAGATACCTGTAGCTAGGCCAGAGTACATAGATCTCTCTAAATGTACATAATAGCTGAAGAACCATGGAGTGTCATCCACCTCCTCTTTCCTTGGATGGAGGATGAAGGCCCAGCCTTCCCATTGCATCAGACTCATGGCTGACCTTCAGGACTTGGGTTCTGGGTATAGATATCTTTCCTCAAGAGTATACTGGGGAGATGGCTCAGTGGAATAAGCACTTCCCTGGCAAGCACAGGGGCCTGAGTTCAATCCCTGGTTCCACCAAAAAAAAAAAAAAAAAAAAAAGAGTATACTGTTGCTCTCTGAGGCTGACAGGCTAGAGACAGGCCATTGGCAGCAGCATTCTCATGGCAGACAGCAGTGTACCTTGTTCGACAGAATTAAATTTAGAACAGACCTCTGAGGCTAAAGGGTGGAGAGCCTCTTAGAGGGCTGGTGCTTGCTTGGGTCCTTGTGTAGGTGGGACACATGGGGGAAAGAGCCTTTGGGTAGAGTGGGAGTGGAGCTGTGCACAGGAGCAGAGGGCTGGTGGCTCCAGAAGTGGGATCTTCACACCCTTGGTGTAGATGAGGCCCATGGGCATGAATGAGCACCTGGAGCAAGGGGTATAGGGACACACAAGAGGGGGTGAGTGGCAGATGGAGGGGGCCCTGGGGGCTTGCTGAGGGGTTGGGTTTTGTCCTGTAGAACAAAATCTGTGAAGGAGTTTATGTTTCAATTTGTTTTCTGAGTTACAAATCACCCCCTGGGCACCAAAGAAAACATTCTCCATAAGGCCACAGAAGCAAAACTCAGTCAACACTTCTCTTGACAGTCATAGCCCCTCAGTCAGGGTGGCTCCCAGACTGTTTGTGCTGGCCTGGCATTTCCCCCAGCTCGCTTGACCTCTGGTTTTGTGCCACTATCTTTAAGCAGGACCTATGGACTCAACCATGTGACTCAAGGACAGTGGCTCATGCAAGTCTTTACCCTACTCCATCTCCTTTGCATTACTGATTGTTTTCCCCCGGGGATATTTCAGCCTGTATTTCTAATTTCATCAATTTGTAGACAGTATCTTAACTGTCAAGAAAAATGAGAAAAAGTATGTTGCCATTTTTATTCCTAAGTCTCTACATTGTGGTGTCTGTCAGCTGTTTTATTACTTTGAGTACACTGCTGTTGATTCATGCTATTGTAAAGAAATACCAACTGGCTGGGCATGGTGGCACATACCTGTGATCCCAGCTACTCATGAGGCTGAGGTAGGAGCTCATAAGGAGAGGCCAGCCTGGGTAACTTAGCAGAGCCCTGTCTTAGAACTGGGGATGTATCTCAGTGCTCCCTGGGTTTGATTTTCCAGTACTGCAAGAAAGAAAGAAATAAAGGCAGAGAAAGGAAGAAGGATTGGGGAGGGAGAAAGAGAGGAGGATAGGAGAGAGAAGAAAGGGGGAAAGTAAGGAAAAAGAAAGTGAACTATAAAATAAATCACCCAACTTTCATTTCTGGTTCTCCAATTTGCCTAACAGAGCAACGACTATTTCTTAAACCTGCACAAACAGTGGCTTTATATGTATACATGTATGTATGTATGTATGTGTGTGTGTATGTGTGTATGTGTGTATGTATTTAGAGACAGGGTCTCAGTATATTGTGCAGACTGGCCTTGAACTCATGGTAATCCTGCTTCAGCTGGGATTACATGTGTGCATCACCACACCCAGTTTATATAAATGGTATATTGGATACATTTATATTCTACCATTGCTTTTATGTTGTCAGAGTTTATACCATTTAGATTTATTTTATAACTAATACAATTTCTTGTACTTTATATAGTGTCTGGAAACTGGAAAGGGATGGATAAATAGCACATATATGATGTTGGACTGACTCAGGAATGCAGCCCGACCCTAACACCATACTTCTCAGGAGATAGCTCTGATGTTAGGTTGGATGGATTTAGATTATGCATTTCCATCTGGAAATTAATAGAAAGTTAAAGGGAGGAAATGTGCCTTCTTGCATCCTGAGGACCTTGGTAGTTGAGTGTTGGCGTGTCTTTGTCCTGCCTGTGTTGGCTGTCTGTGTGGCTGCGGAGACTCTTTCATTGAACCCCTGCAGTACTTCTGCCATTCTCTGTATTTCATGTTTTTGTTTTACTTTTTTCTAGGCTTCCCTGTTTGCTGGTTTGTTTGTAGAGCCTTCGGTAACTCTTTCAGGACATGGGAGATACCTTGCTGGCTTCTCAAACATAGTATTTGCTTGGTTGTTTGGACATGGTTAGAACTGTTTTCTCATAAGTCTGAAGGCATTCCTAATATTCAGTGTTGCTCAAGAATTCTGATTCTTGTGTATGATCCTTATTTGTAACTTGTATTTCCTCCTGGGAGGCTTTGAGATCCTTTGTATTTGCTCAGTGATCTGAAATTTCATGAGATTGGCCCTAAATATTGCCTTTGGTTTTTCTCCTTCATTGGAGATTGCGCTGCTAATGACTCTTGCAACCTGAGGATTTACATCCTTCTTCAGCTGTGAAATTCTAAAAGAATAATTTGTTTTATTTGTCTGTATGGTCTCCTTTTTTCTTTCTGGGATTTATTTATTTATTTATTTATTATTATTATTATTATTATTATTAGTAGTAGTAGTAGTAGTAGTAGTTGTTCCTTGGCATACTGGGGACTGGGACCCAAGGAGCACTGAGCTACACCTTGAGCTGTTTATTTCTTATTTCTTGTATCTTGTCATGAGCATCTCTCTTGAATTTGTGATCTTCCTGCCACAGTAGCTGGGATTACAGGTGTGCGCCAGCTCTTCTGGTTGCTTTGTTTTTGTGTTTTCAGTGCTGGAGATAGAGCTCAGGGACATGACCATGTCTGGGAAGCACTCTTCCATTGTGTTACATTTCTAGAATTTTTTGTTTTTAAACAGCCTCACCATGTAGTTCAGACTGGCTTTTAACTTACTATGTAGCACACACTGGCCTCAGACTTCCAGTGATCTTCCTCCTACCTTAACCTCCTGAGTGCTGGGATTGCAGGTATGTGCCATGAGGCCTGACTCTAATTTGTGGATATTCCTCCCCCACTTCTGGATTGGCCTTGTCTCTGTAATATTCTTAGATAGATTGTAATATAATACTTAGTTTTCTATTCTTTGTAAGAGTTGCTTGACTTTTTGGCCTTAGTTCTTCTATCTTACTTAAAATTTTAGCACTTATATTTTTACTTTTAAGATTAAATTTATATTGAACTGGCTTTGAAAATGACTTTTGGATGCACCTGGTTCAGATGCCTTCCTTGGCTGAGAGTGTCCCCCATCTTCCATGCCTAGGTCTCAAACTTTAGCTTTGGGAGGGGGAAGGTAAAGAGTTAAGTGCTACAGCCCCATGGGAGTGTGGATAGCCCACAGTGCTGGTCACTGGCAGTCTTTCTCTGGATTTCTGTTCCTCTTTCTGAACCCTTTTCTTGTCCCTTCTGTGTCAAGCTGGAGCTCACATCTCAGCCATCACTGTTGTGTCTCTGCAGCCCATCCTGCTGATCCTGCCTTCTGGATCCTGCCTTCTGTTATTAGGATGGTTATAATTTATTTCTTTTTATATCTTTATTGTCATTTAAATGTGCTCTGGCATACACAGGTGATCCCAGCCACTCAGGAGATTGAGGCACAGTACAGTGATCTTGAGTTTGAGGCCAGCCTGAACAACTTAGCAAGATCCCATCTTGAAACAAAAAAGTAACTGGTTGTGGTGGAACATGCCTGTAATCTCACCGTGGGGAGGCTGATGCAGGAGGATCACTGAAAACTTGAGGTTAGCCTGGGCTACAGAGTGAGACCCTGTCTAAAAAAAAAAAAAAAAAGTAAAAAATGAAAAGGACTTGGTATATAGTTTAGTGGTAGAATATATACATAGCATCCATGAGGCCCTCAGCCCTGAAATCAACAGATATATATTTTGTGAGAAGTGATTTGGTGAGAAGTGGATAGACAATGTAAGTTTCTCTTTAGGTGTTTAAGAGTTAGGTTTGCATTTTAAGACAGTCACTGCAGTAGGTAATAGGCAATATTATATAAGGAAGACAATTCTCATCCAAGCAGGAAGAAGGGCAGCCTGATCAGGACAGAGGCTGAGAAGGTAGGAGTCTAGAGGTATTTAAGATGTGTGAAAGTTGAATTCTGGGACCAGGCAGATGGCTCAGTGGAATAAGTGCTTCCCTGCAAGGGTCTGAGTTCAATCCCCAGTTCTGCCAAAAAAAAAAAGAAAAAAAAAATGCTGAATTCTGCACCAAGGTTGATGTTTGATGCCAGCAAAAAAAAATCTGGCGCAGTTTGGAGTAGACAGGCCCCAAGAAAAGCCATGTGACCAGTAAGAGAACAGGATGGGAAAGTCTGAGAACCCAAGATGAACCACATTAGTAAACAGTCCTAGAAATGTGGCCAGAGTAAGGCTGAGCTGGATTTATGGGCATGAGATCTGTCATCCCAGATGAGCCCTGTGACCATTCAGTGGGGCTATGGTGATGGGATCTGCCATCTACAGAACAGTGCACTCATGACTAGAGACAGACTGAGGTGCCAGATGTTGGATGACGGGAGGGAAAAGTGCAGGGTGCCTGATTCTGTGGGTGCTGGATGGTGCCATTTTGAAGGTAGGGCCTTTGGGAATGTGTGGCCTACAGTGTGCCTCAGGTACCTGTAGGCTGGGAGATACAGCAGATGATAGATCATGGGGATTTGGACCTGGTCAGTTCTTTTCAATCTTAGAACCCAGATCCTGCTTTTGGGGGCACCACCCTGCTCACCACTTGCCTGGGAGCAGCTGGCAGCAGTGGCCTCCCCTGTGCAGGCCTCTGTGTGCCCCACCTCTCCCTGCCTTGGGCTATGTGTACCTGCAGGACCCGCAGATTTCCTGGTGGAGCTTTCTGTAGGTGCCATCTTAGTTCCCATCTGATTTCAGCATCACTCCTGAGTTTCACTATTTATTTAGATGTAGAGGATGGATGGATGGGTTGACTGATTGATTGAGACAGGGTCTCACTATGTAGTTCAGATTGGCCTTGAATTCATCATGTAGCCCAGACTGGCCTCAAAATGCCATGATTCTTCCTGCCTCTGCCTCCCAAGTGCTGGGATTACAGATGTGCATCACCAGGCATGGCCAGTTGTAAAAATTTATAAGCTTGGTTGAATGCCATTACAGAAGCAGGTCCACGAGTACACATCACACTTCCCTCCCCACACGTGTGCTTCTCCTTGGGTCCTCACCTCTGCTGTCTGCTCTCTGGGCTCTATCTCCACACAGCCTCCAGGCCCACTCTTCATGTAGCTGCCATCATTTCAAAACTGAAAAACTTGATTGCACTTACTTGTTACAGAGTGCTTCTAGTGCTTTAGGAAAAGTCCTACATCCTTCCCTGGCTCTGCTCCTTGCTCTGGGGCCTCTGCTCTCCCAGCCTCATCCTATTCCACTGTCTCCTTTGTTTTTCTTGGCTTCTCAGGGCCCCTCTTGACTGCTGGAATTCACTGCGCTGACTCCTTTGTGCCTCCCCTCCTCTCTTGGCCTGGCATGTTCTATCTCTTCTTGCTTACTTTTCTTTATTTTCTCTGTTTCCCCTAAAATGACCCCAGAGGCACCCAGAATTCCTTTGTAGCTCTCTGATGTGTGTAGCTTAGTAAGCTATGAGTTCCAAATTTTCTTTGGAACTCATAGCTTACTAAGGTTTGCTATCCCCTAACTGTTAGGAACAGTAGTCTCTTGTTGTCCCCAGTACTTTGATCAGTCACTGCCTTGTGACATATTCAGGAGCCAGCAGTGCAGATGCATTTGCATGAACATGTCTCTGTGTGCCTGCACAAGTGGGCATGTGTGCAGGGGTCCTGGGGTGTTCAGCTCAGATATGGAGGGATGAGCTAGTGGCCATGGGGAAGAGTCCCTGTAGGGTGTCCTGAGTGGCAAGACGGGAGGAAGTCTAGGCCGGTTTCACGATACAGACAGGGTATGGAGAGCAATGTGATGGAGGGACAAGTTTCTCTTAAATTTGACATTTTCAGAAATTATAACCTATTTGTATAACCTCAAAGATTTTTAAAAATTATAAAAATGAGTGTAGTATGTATATGCGTATGTATAAGGAAAAAAGTTTGTATTTACAGTACAGGCACACTTCTAAAAATCTGAATATTGTCAATAAAATCCATGCTATCAAGGGATTACTTTATCATGCTACCTTCCAATTGAATTCACAAATTAATATTTTGCTACATTTTTTCCGTCTTCTCTGTCTGATTGTCTGTCTTTCCATGTCTCTGTCTTGTCTGTCTATCCTTGTCTCTCCCTCCCACATAGACTTGGGAATTTTAAAATAGCACAGGCTAGAAGTGATGGTACATATCTGTAATCCCAGCAATCACAAGGCTGAGCAGGAGGATCGCTGCTAGTTCAAGACCAGACCTGCTAGTACAAAGTGAGACCATTTTAAAAAAAGATAGCACAGTCTATAGTCAGCTGTTCTTAGTCTAATCATCGTCTTTAAGGTTTTTTGAAGTCCAGGTCCCAGTGAAATTTAATATGTTGTATTTCATGTGTTAGTTTTTTGTTTGTTTTGTTTTATTTTGTTTTTAATTGGCTTTCATGTGAAACAGTTCCTGGGTTGTTTTTTTGGTTTGTTAAGACATGGTCATTTTTGAAGAGTCTAGGTTGTTTTCAAGACTGTGCCTTAATTTGAGTTTGGTTATTTCCCTATAGTAGCATCCAGGTTTAGTGTTTTCAGTTGCAACACTGTCAGATGAGAGATGCAGTGTCCTGCTCTGGCTGGCTGCATAAGAAGGTGCACAGGACTGTGCGTCCTGGTGTCAGCATATTAAGCTCAATCCCAAGGCACAGGTTAAATCTGTCAGGCTTTTTCACTCTAAATAAAAGGTTGTATTTTTCCCACTTTTGATTCTTGCCCACATCACTTATCATCATGGTGGTTATAAAATGGTCAGCCACTGCACCCAGCTTCTGCTGAACTTCTTTAACAGATACAGTGCCATTCAAAATTTCTATTTCTTCTTTTGGTCATGAATACTTTTAAAAACTTCTAATTACTTTTATTTGTGGTACTGCGGAACAGACCTAGTGCCTTACAGATGCTAGGGAAGCATCTGAGTTCTACCCCCAGCTCATGGATATTTTAAAAAATCTGTTCAGAAAGCTGAATGGCGACACATGCCTGTAAAAACCAGCACTTGGAAGGCTGAGGCAGGGGGATCACTGTGAGTTTGAGGCCAGCCTGAACTGCATAGTGAGAAAAAAACAAAACAAAACAAAAAATCAGCCTGTTTGGATCTAGTATGGTGGCACACACCTGTAATTCCAGCACTTGGAAGCTAAGGCAGGAGGATTCCTATAAGTTCAAGTTTGATATGGGCTACATAAGTGCATTCAAAGCCAGCCTACACGTCATAGTGAGACCCTGTCTCAAAAAACAAAACAGAAAATAACAAAAAACTCAACCTCATCCCCAAAACCAAAGGGCATCTTATAAACTCAGCCTTTCTTTCAACATTTGCTTACCAGGGACATTTGGGTGACATAGATAGAATTATGAGGAAGATATAGTCTGTAAGATGAGGATCTGGTTCAGTTGAGAGAAAATAGAGCTACACAGAGTCCAAGGGATGGGTGCTTGAGGCAGTCAGGGATACCAGGGGAGTGCAGAGGTGTACTTCAGTATAAACTGCTGAGATTCTCATTATGGTTTTGTACTGTGTTCATACATATGTGGTAGGTAAATAAGGGGGAAGATACTTGCTTTGGTTTACATAGGATTTTACCTAGCAAAGGAGGAAGGACAGCAGGAATACAGTAAGAGTTTAGACTGCTACTGTACTCTAAGACTGCCATTGCAGCAGGACACCTGGGGGATCCAGGAACAAGGAGAGTGGACACAGTGCTGATGGCTGGTCCCCCATCTCAGCCACACAGTGGTCGGGCAGCAGTTGTGAGCTGCCCTCTTGCCTAGCATAAACAGTCCCTTGGCTCAGAATTCTGTTTTTACCTGCATTGTCCTTGTTTTAATCAGAGTTTTGTTGCAATTTCCACTAGACTTTTGCATGCTTTTGTTTTGTTTTCTGAAACAGTGTCTCCCTATGCAATTCAGGCTGGCCTTGAACTCACTTTGTAGCCCAAGCTGGCCTCTAATGCACCACAATCTTCCTGCCTCAGCCTCCCATGTGTTGGTATTATAGGTATGCGTCATCATGCCCAGCCACTTGTGTGTGCAGGGGGCCTGGATGATTTCCTGAGTTTTCTAGTTAGAAACTGTTATGCAGGCTTTGAGGGGTCTACCAGCACCCATTTTTCATGTCAGACCTGCTATTTTTGTGCAGTTTTAGAGGACATGAGGTTTTCTTAGAATGTATTATTGCCTTATGGCAGAATTGTTATTTACAGAGAAGTGAAACTTGGGAGCAAGAGTGAATATAAAGGAAACTGCCTAAACAGTTTTAGGAAGCAGAGAGAACTCATTGTGCATTTCAGCAATTTGCATTTTAAAAGTACTTTCCTGTACACATTACATCTATATTGAAAGTTGGAGCTGCAGCATGGAGCTGGGGTCTGGAGCAACATTTTTGGTGGGGAGCTCAAGTTCTGTGCTGCACTAGCTGGACTGCCCTAGCTCAGGGTCCTTTCCCAGGGTTGCTTCCTTGAGGGTCTGAACTAGCAGCAGCCTGAGCTGGAGAGCGATTTCTGAGGCTGAGAAAGTGGCCTGGCTGGAGCTGCGGGACACAAAGCCAGAGCACGCCAGCCCTGCCCCAGAAGTAGGCCAGCACTTGTTGCACCCCTTGCCAGTCCCCCCCCGTCATTATGTACCCTCAGTGTTCACACTGTTCCTGTATGTTGATTCCTTCCATGTGACTGTTTTTCTATCAATCTCCTTGGCTATTGAGCTCTTTAAGGAGAAATGGATCTGAGCACAACTCTACACACAGTATTAGGGCACGGTTGTCTACCAGAGCATGGACTTTTCCAGAACTCCCTTTTAATATGAATCTGCAAAGATGGACCTTGTTTCTGACTTTATAATAATAAAGCTGCTTATTTTCTGTTTTCACTTCTCTGCTGCCTGTCACTTTTGTGCATTCAGCAAACTACTCTTCTTGCCTCGCTGAGGTGCTGGGCACCACTGCAGAGAGCAATGACTGGCACACGGGCCGGGGAGGGACAGGACAGGGGGCTATGCCTTTCAACAACTTAATGCAGATGTGAGAAGGTCAGAGCCTAGAGCAGGGCAGTGGGGTGGCATGGGAGAGAATGGAGCACATTTGGAAGAGGGCAATGAGTGTGTGCAGGCTACCCTGACACCACTCAGCAGATGTTGGGCACTCTGTGGGTTGCGCTCTTAGCATCAGTGCAGTGCAGCAGTACTTGCCTGCTTTCCACAGTATCCTTGTCTCCTTCCCTGTGTCCAGGTCCAAGGCATATTGGTTCCATGGAGGCCAGCTAGTGTGTCTTCTGCCCAAGGGAGGAGGTGCCCATGGAGTTGGCCTTGTTATGCACTAGAATAAAGAGTGCATAATTTCTCTTTGCTGTGTAGGGACAGCCCCACCTCCACCCCAGAGGGCAGCAGAAACTCTTTCCTGCAAGCCCCACTTTCCATGTGCTGCTTGCAGAGCGGGGACCTCCTGGAACCTATAAGCAGCTCTGGAAAAGGCACAGGAAACTGAAACAGCTGAGCATGGCTGATGATGAGGGTGGGGTAGGGCCTGGACTTTGTAGATGAACCTGAAAATGACTGCCTTGGGAACAATCAGGATCAGATTAGCTTAGGTTTGTGTCACTGTAATTTGGTGGCAGCAGTTAAATCATTTAATCTCTCTGAGCCATGGTTTCAACACCCATAAACTAGTTAATAGTGGCTCTCACCTTTGAGGCATGATTTAATGATATGTAAGGTCCACAGCATTCTGTACATCAAGGGCAGGGGCACAGGTGCTGCAGGCTGTGAGCTATTCATGGTTCTGGGTACTGAAGGAGGGGGGCCTGCAGGCATTTGTTCCCAAAACTTGGCATCTGGTTTTGTGGTTCAAAGGCTGACATCACTCAATATTATCTTGACAGCAAGAAATTAGGAATAAGGAAATTAGGGGAGATTTAGATAAATGAATGATGAACCAGTTTTTCCTTTAAAGTTTCAACTATCTTTGGCCTATTAAAGATGAAAACAATATCATAAACTTTAGCTTTACGTAAGTAATTTTCAGCCTCCAAGTGCTATTATTCTCATTGGATTTGAGGCCCTAACACTCCTGCCCAAAGGCCGCTTGCTCACCATCACCAAGTCCTTGGGTGCCTCCCTCCTCTGGAAGCTGCTTGCACCATCTGGCCTCTGCCAAGACCTGCTATTCCTTACTGCCGCTTAGTGCCTGCACCTCAGGTAGGGGCGAGCCAGCAGCTCTCTTGCTCTTCTTCATTTCCCTTTCTAGAGTATTTGCTGTCTTACCTCATTTGTCTAACAGCTTCCCTTTCCTATTCCTTGAGACCCCCAAATCTCGGCCTCATGCAGCTGATTTTCCTCATTCTTCACTGAGGTAGCAGCAGCTCTCAAAGGAGATGCCGCCCCCATCTTGTCACCACCCAACCTTCACCCTCTATGCATTGATCTTTTTAACCTTTTTGTCACAGCTGAGGCAATTACTGTCCCTCCACATATAACAAAGTCCTTTTGGCTTTCTGTCACTGCATCCTATTCATGCTGGTACAGCTGAACCCAACCCAATTCAGAGCAACACATTTGTATTTTACTTGTTTATTTTCTGTTGCTTCTATTAGCCTATATTCTATGAGGGCCGGGATTGAGTTTCTAGTACCTCACAGAATGTATGGAACAAAGGATGAACTCTTTGAAATAATAACCAGTGGGAGTGGTGATGGGAGCCCAGAGAAGACTGTGGCTTGCTGCTCCTCTGATGGAATCAGCTGCCTTTCTTTCCTTATATAAGACAATTTGTCATAAAAGTTATATACATATGCAAGAAGTTACAGTTTTGAAAGGTTTAGATGTAGGTGGATTCCTTCCATAGATGTAGTGCTAAGCTGCCTCAATGATCACTCTGTTACTCCATATGTAATATTCCTTTAAAAAAAAGTAAAATAAAAGCATGATACAGGGCTTGGGAGCCCTGATGCAGTTTCTGATCTTTGTATTGGCTTATTACGGACTTTGTATCTCTTTTTTTTTTTAAATTTTTTTTTTATGAAATAAGAAATGAAAATCTCCTGAATGCAAGCTTTGGGCTCCAGGTAATAGTATCCTACAGTGGTATAAGCAATCAGAACATTTATCTCTTGAAGTATATGGAGTCATGATGGTTGTAGGGTTGGGCCTGTTGTTCAAAGATGTCTTCAAGGATCTGAGCTCCTCCTTCCCTCTGTTTTGCAACTGGCTGTATTTTCAGGATTTTCCTTCATGGTCACAAGATGGCTACTACTGTGTTGGGTATCAGTCTTCCATAAGAGCATCAAAAGCAGAAAGGCATTGGCATAACACAGTTGTCTTCATGGATCTCTTACCTTTCATCAGGAAATAAAATCTTGCCTTGAGGTCCTCTAACAGTCTTTCTTCTATGTGTTGTTTGTTGATCAGAATCATTTCACCATCTACTAAACAATCACCAGAAAGAGGAGTGCCATGATTTACTTGGTAGAATCCACCCGCTAGGGCCGACCTATAATCAGCTGCACTCAATAGTGGAGTCCTGTGAAAAGCAGGACTGGGAAGTAGGCTGCCTCCTGGACCTGCGTTCTAAGTACTTAGCCTTTGAGAGGCTGCCTTGTTAATCTCCAGCAAGTAATTGTGTTATTCACGTCTCTAGTGGCAGTAGTAAGGAAAAACATTTTTTTTAAAGAAAGGCTTTACATTCCCAAATAGGGAGGGAAGCAAAATATGTTTAGCAATAGATGGATTTATTGGCCAAGAGAAATTTAGTGAGCAACTAAACCCAATAGACTTCCAATTGAGTTTTCTGTTGTTCAGAGATGCCCTCACAGGGAGTGGAAGATTAGATGTCCCTGTCAATTCTGAGGCAAGACCTCAGCAAACTGTACCAGTTCTCTTGCATGTTGGGATCACAGCATCAAGCTGTTTGATAAATCAGTTAACAAGTGAGAACTGTGTCAGTAGTGGCCATATTATCAAGAACCTATTGTGTACTAGGCAGTGGGGACACCGATACAAAGGGACATGGCTCCAGTACTCAGGAGGTTGACATTCTAGCTAGGGTTAGGATTTGACAAGTGTATGTTTGAAAGTGGGTGCCCTGCCTAAGAGGTGACCCTTGAAAAAGGAACATGTGTTTGACTGGTCATCAGTTAGGAAGGAGGTACTATGTATGTGACACTAAGACTGGGGGGCTGTGCAGGCCAAGCTTAGAGTTTCAAGCTTTATGGTACAGGCAAAGAAAAATGGATACTCTTCACAGGTAACTTTGAAGTACTGTCAATCAGGGTATTTTCATTTTTCTACTAGAGGTTACTGAAAGATTTTATTTCATTTACCTAACACATTATACTGAATATACTGATTAATAAATTGCAATACATACTATGGGCCATTTATTATTTATTTCTCAATTTTATTCACTGCTGTTCGCAGTTCCCTATATACAGGCATTGCCAGAATTTTTTTCCCCCAGCAATCTGTAGAAATATTCAGAAATAATTCTGTCCACACTGGAAGGCAAACATCATAGTTTATTTATGGGAAAAGAAACGGATTCTTTCCCAGAGCCACAGAAGTGTGCTGCCTGGTCCAGAGGCTCTAAAACGTATTTCATCAGGCCTGTGTTCAAATGTCACTTTATCAGCAAAGCTTCCCTAGACCCACTTCTTGATCCCTGCCAGTGCTGATCTTCCTTTACTTTTTTATGTTTCACACCACATGCATCTCCACTGCTGTTCATGCTCATTAGTTGTATTTCCCCCACTAGAATGTGGGTCCCTTAACATGTAGCATATACCTTAGGCTAGAACAGTGCCTCACAGAAAACTTAGATGCGAAGGTCAGTACAGAAGTGATCAGCAACTTTTAAGACATCGAACCTCTTGCTGTTGACATCTTTTTTTTTTTTTTTTTTTGTCTTTTTGAGACAGGGTCTCACTATGCAGTTCAGGCTGGCCTTAAGCTCACTTTGTAGCTCAGGCTGGTCTCGAACTCACAACAATCCTCCTGCCTCAGCCTCCCGAGTGCTAGGATTACAGGCATGCGCCACCATGCCCGGCTCTGTTGACATCTTTGGTCATTAAACAAAAAAGCATTCCTAAGAATTGTACTGAGCTTGTTAGAGCAAAGTTGCTCGTCTCCATGTGTCTCTAGTGCCACAGTGCACTGGAGGGCGAACCTTAGAAGCTGTTAGGGCAGAACAAAAATAGAAGTGGGCTTCTGAGCTGTGGTTGTAAACTGACCATAACAAATGATATTCTTTTGAACAGGTATAAAAGTGTGGTCACTGGGAGCCGAGCAAGAGGAGTCATTGCTGTCCTATGGGTCCTTGCCTTTGGCATTGGATTGACCCCATTCCTGGGGTGGAACAGTAAAGACAGTGCCATCAGCAACTGCACAGAGCCCTGGGATGGAGCCACAAATGAAAGCTGCTGCCTTGTGAAGTGCCTCTTTGAGAACGTGGTCCCCATGAGCTACATGGTGTATTTCAATTTCTTTGGGTGTGTCCTGCCTCCACTGCTCATAATGCTGGTGATCTACATCAAGATCTTCATGGTAGCCTGCAGGCAGCTTCAGCGTACTGAGCTGATGCATCACTCGAGGACCACCCTTCAGCGGGAGATCCACGCTGCCAAATCACTGGCTATGATCATGGGGATTTTTGCTCTGTGCTGGCTTCCAGTACATGCTATCAACTGTGTCACTCTTTTTCAGCCATCTCTAGCTAAGGATAAGCCCAAGTGGGCAATGAACATAGCCATTCTTCTGTCACATGCCAACTCGGTTGTCAATCCCATTGTCTATGCTTACAGGAACCAAGATTTCCGCTATACTTTCCACAAAATCATCTCCAGGTATGTTCTCTGCCAGACAGATATCAAGACTGGGAGTGGGCAGACAGGAATACAGCCTGCTTTCAACGTGGAATTGTGACCTAGGCTCTGGCCTCTTGGAGAGAAGGCACAGATCCAAAATAAACAATGGGACAGGATACAACTGGCTGATTCTCACTGTGAAAAATAGCCACAGCTCACAAGCAAATGGCTGTCTCTTGAGTACTTGCCTAAAGTTACCGTGTACCTAGCTGGTATGTGCATACTATTAGTAGGCTCCAAGGACTGACAAATATATTTATGGTCTTACTTGCCTGCTTTTAGTGTGTGGGTGATACTGACAGCTTGAATGGATTCTAACTTTGGAAGTCTGCCTCCTTCATGGTTGAAAATGACTGAAACTACTTACTGTGAAATACTGTGAACTATTATATTGCAAATATTTTTAATATAGAAGCAGTGAAAAAATAAAAATTGGCTAATTTATACTTGTTCTCATGAGGGTAATCAAAAATACTAAAAGTATGATTCTTAAAACAAGAAACTGCCCTATCAGTTTAGGGGATGATATTCTCCTAAATTCTTAAGTAGAATTATCATCAAGTAACAATTGTAAGTTCTTTTCCATATATAAAATACTACTCAGAGGAAGAAACTGGAAAAGTGGGACCCCTTTCTATGACACTTTCCCTTCTAGAGTTAGGTAGTGAATTGTGCTTCTTTCCCAAGTTCAACTTTGGTGAAGTTGGTGGAACCCAAAGTGTGAAGATTTTACCAAGTGAAATCATAAAACTGTATATTCTATGAAATAAAAGTAAACTAAAAATAAATTTAGGATGCTGCACTGGCATGTTACACACAACCACATCTACTGTGTAGATAATACATGTTAACCTGAAGGTTGCTTAAAAAAGATGTTCATACTCATTCCAAGTTTTTCAAGTAGCAGAAGAGTCTTGACAGTTTTTTGTTGCTACCCCTCAACATAATACAAGGCTGTGTCAACCACAGAATGCTATAACTAAAGTTCAGCCTTAAGCTTTTCACCCAGTATTTGTTCAGCATCTTGTGTGAAGGCACAAGGATAGGGGAATCAGCAGGTAATTCATCTGTCCATTGTTTCAGTTCCTGCAAGGACACCAAAGGGTTATTAAGCTCTCCAGAGATAGGGAATTCCTGTCCTCTAGGATTCTCATCTGCTTGTGTATAGCTTTATCTATTAAGAAAGTTTTGTCCTGGGCTAAAAGTTGTCTCTTTTTCATCTTTATCTTATCAAGACTCCTTTGCTTGCTCTTAGGGTCTAAGACTCATACCTCCCTTTAAAAATATATTTTGTCTATTCTTCTTTAGATGGAAAGTCCACAGTATCTGTAGCTTTTGTTCTAGGACATGACTTAGTTTGTTCCTTCACTTTTACTATTAAAAACCTGAGAAATACAGGTAAAGCAAATCCAGCTTTTGCCCTTACCCTAGACACTACCCCTCTACCAACATAGCATACTTGAGTTGATATGGCACCAGTATCACAGTATCAAGCTTACTGAAACCAGAATCCCTGTCTTAATCCTTGATCTATCCACTCATGTCTCTGCCCTATTATTTTACTGCTGCTGAAAAATTTTATGGACCCAAGGAAAAGATCCAACATCTCATCTAAATTTACTCTCATTCAGTTGTCCTAACCTTTTAAAAATTAGTAATTCAGTTGCATAAGACTCTAATTGTATATACAACATGGATTAGGTTTTATTTGACCTAACCACACTTGATGCTTCTTAGACATTTTTTCACACAAAAGGCTTAGTGGCTAGTTTAGGTTTTTCATGAGATAGATACACAAGGTTTCCAATCACATGCATGACTTCCCCAGTCCACAGCTGCCACCCAGGGTCCCTCCAGCAGTCTAGAAGGGATAACAGACAGTACCAAGAAGTATCTGGAAGATCTTTATTCCTTGTAAATCATGACCTATTACATGTATTTCTTCATGAGATTTCTACTTTGAACGATAATGATGCACCATTGGAAACTTTTCTGTTATTTCTTTTCCATCAATATTTCAGTCAGCTGCTTGTCAGAAACACTTAGTTGTTGACAGGTCCTCATGACCTGACTAACATAAACTGCCAAAAGGTGCTTGCACTGGAATATAAAATACATAAACTTGTTAGGGATAGACAGGGCTAAACTCAGACAATATAACCAGGCCCTCTCACCACCATCACAAAGTGAGAAAGCCTGCTGTGGCTTCAGCCAGCTGCTTCCTTGCCCTCCAAAAGCTATCATGACAATGGCTAATGTTCAAGGCTCTATCCTGCTCAGTGCTTCTCAGATTCTCTCATTAAATTGGAGAGCCACCCCATGAAAATAACTGATCCATTTTAACATATGCTCAGAGCCAATATTCTACTTTCCTTATCCTTCCAGAGTGGAGGTAGGAAGGGGAAGGAGTGGTGGCAGAACTTTCACATATACTGGCATGTATACAACTCTGGAGAGATAACTTGGCTGCACTTTGGCAGAACTTTCACATATACTGGCATGTATACAACTCTGGAGAGATAACTTGGCTGCACTTTGTATCACAGAACATAGCTTTAAATCTTGAAGGGGTCCTAGGTCAGTCCTATCGTTTTATAAGTGAAATGCACTTACTTGAATTACAAATGACCCCATTAATGGGACACTCCAACCTGGAATCTAGTTCCCAAATATGTAAGAAGTTAGTAATGTAAAATGACATGAAGAGGGTAGACTATTTTCTTCTTTGGCACGACTTAGGAGTAATGACCTGGTCTGAGGAGGGCAGTACCTTTCCCATTGGAATAAAGAGTGTATGAATGTGTCCTTGTTTGCTATTCAGGACTGTGATAAAATTGGCAAAGACTGACAGGGATAGGCAAAGGCAGTCCGCCTCATGTGAAAGTTGAGTATGGTAGCACATTGTCCTATGGTTTGTGGGTAGACACATCTCATGGCTAGAGTTGGAGATATGTTGACAGCATCCAATTTAGTTCATATTTTTATTAGGTTGCCTAATCGCCCAGTACGAAGCTTCAGAATAACTTGCTGGTCTCCCCAAAGCTTCATCTATGGTCTTTTAAATAAGAAAGCAGGAAACTGATGTTCTAAAAATGACACTGCATTTTGGGACACTAAATCCAGAAGAGTTGACAAGAACAATAAACTGTTTCAATTTGCAGTAAAATGATCATTTTGTGCAACCCTTAAACCATAAAATAAATGCTAACAGTTTGTTAATCTATTGTGGCAAGAACCTTTCCCATCCTTACCAGTAGGCTGTCACTCTTCCGTAGCACTGAGAAGGCAAATGCAGGACATGAACAGTAATGACAAGAAGCCAAACAAGTATATGTCTTACCAGAACTTCCAACTACCTAGAAAGAAAAGGGACAGATGGGATCAAACCTAAAATGGGTATTTCTAGGTACACTTTGTTCCCTTGACTTATACCATTTAATGAGTCAGTTGCTCTACAAATTATACTGGGAAGAACTACAGCAGGGCTTTACACCAAAGAGAAAACCCAACTTCTCTCCAGAAGGCAGACTCTTCCTCATCTCTCTACTGTACTCTTTAGACTTCAGACAATGGAATACAGGAATTTCAGCCTCGTTCAATCTTCCACAGAAGCCATTTTGTTCCTACGCTTAGTGATTCATAGAGTCGACTTGATGGGCTGACTACCAAAAGCTTCTTATCTACATTTTATTGTGGGGTTCCTTAACCTTTGGTAAATGTGCAGCATGTGTGTAAATTTCTAAAGTTTCTACCCTAAATCCAAAGAGAATATGAAATCAGGTAAAAGGTGAATAGTGGGGCAGGAGTAAGTTCCAAGAAGAAGTAGAAAAGGGCTTTTTAAAAGTATTTTCAAGTAGAGAATAATATAGCAAACAGTCTTGTAAAAGGGATCACTCAGCTACTCAGAATAGGGGTCCCAGAAAAAGAAGTCCAAATCTGTCTATTATTCAGCAGGATGGAAGGATACATACACATACATGAGGGGCTGGTATGAGACCCAGACTAAGAATAAATAGCTGGGGTTGCAGTCAAGAGGGACACAAGGGAGAGGAAAAGGGATAGCAAAAAATTCTCTGTGGCATGCTCGGATAAATTTGTTGCAGAAGTCTCTGTATCAAGTAACCAAACGCTTTCTGTCAGGGCCTTGCTACAGTTTGGATCTTGAATAGCCCCCTAAAGCCCTGATGACTTTGTACTCAGCCTGTGGTGCTGTGAGATAGTAGAACCCTTTAAGAGGTGGGGCTTAGTGGGAGGAAGTTAGGTCATAGGGGTGAACTCCAGTGCCACACTGTGGCGCTAGAGCTGTTGAGGAAAACAGCTAACCGCACGACAGCTAGACAGCAGAGGGGGAGGAGCTGAGGACAAGACTACACCTTTCCACGTCACACCCCCTCCTCTGACCAGGCCCTGTCTCCTATGAGCATATCTGTCAATATAGATCAATCCATTGATGAACACAGTACCCCCATGATGTACTCACCTTTCCACAAAAAAAAAAAAAAGCTCACCTCTGAGCACATGAGACTTCCAGGGGATATTCCAGATCTAACCCATAACACTCTACCCCTGGTCTCCCAAAAGGCACAGGCTGTCTTATTACATAAAATATATTTAGTTCACCTCTAGAAGTCACCAAAGTCTTAACAGTTCTAGTCCAAGTTGAAGTCTCCTCTGAGACTCAAGGAAAATTCTTAACTGTAAACTCCCCAAAAATTGAAAAGAAAGTTAAACACTCTCAACATACAGTGGTATTAACAAAACAAAACAAAAAGTTAAAACATTCTCATTCCAAAAGAGAGAAAACAGAACTAAAGCCAGACTGAAATCCAGTAGGGCAAACATTAAATAACGTAAATCCTTGTCTGGCATCCAGAGGACATGGTGGTGAGATCTGAGTTCCATGGTCTTGACAGCTGGTAGTCCACATGGCTTTTCTCTTGGTCTGGCTCTGCTCACTGTAGTTTTCTTCAGCAGATCCTTCCCATTTTTGGTATTTCCAACTCCCTAGGGTCTCCATTACTTTTTTGGCTTCAACTTCAGTTTCATGTACTGCTCTCTCAGAGGCACACTACTTAGCCTCTTAGACCTTCCAAAATCTGGATGGAAGCCTCTGTGATCTTCCCACAACCTTTGCACTATACATTTGTGGAAAGCTAGCTTACAGGGATGATGCCGAGGTCTGCCTCCAGTGGAAGCAGTAGCCAAGTGCCCTTGGATCACGACTTCAGAGACATCTGTGTATGTGGATGCATCAGCACCATGAAAAAAATTTAGGGAACAAATTTCTAGGTAGTCCCTCTTGGGTAGAGAGCCCAGGGGCTTTTTTTAAAAAATGAAATCTTAACAGTTTTTCACCCTTGAGCCTGTGATGGGTGGGACCTTGCTGATTTCTGAGATGCCTCCCGGCATCTTTCTTTTTGTCCATGCACAAATTACTTGACTTTTTTTTTTTTTGTCTTTTTGAGACAGGGTCTCACTATGCAGTTCAGGCTGGCCTTAAGCTCACTTTGTAGCTCAGGCTGGTCTCGAACTCACAACAATCCTCCCGAGGGCTGGGATTACAGGCATGTTCTACCAAGCCCGGCTTTGACTTCTTTTCTATGCTCATCATTTCAGGAACCATACATACTTTCCTTTGATACAGCTTTGTAGGCACTACCTTTTTGGCAAAACTACAAACCATTCAAATCATTTAGCTCTGCTATTTGCCCTTCTCAATGTAAATCTAAATGAAAATAGCCAGCAGTATCTATGCCACAGCCTGAACACTGTGCTGCTTTGAAATTTAACAGACTAGTCTTCCACCCTTAATATCAGTCTCCCTCAAAGTCTCAGGGCATGCGTAAAATTTAGGCAAACTTTCTGCCAGAGTATAACAGACACGGCCTCTAGTCCAACAACCAATGGAGTCCTTGCTGTCAACTGAAGCCTCATGAGCCTAGCCTTCACTGTAGGCTGTATTCTTATTACCACTCTGGTCTTCTGAGCTCTGACTGGTACTGCACCTCAAGCATTCCTCACAACATTCTAGGGCAGTGTGCTACAGAGGGCAGTTTGTATTACTGAAAGCTGTAAGAGGCTTACCAACACTGAAGGCTTCTCTAGCTCACATCTCCAAACTCCTACTGTAAACCAGTTCCAGTGCTTCTGAACCACATGGTCACACAAATGGACCCACTTATAGTACCAATTTTCTGTATTAATCACTGTACTGTACAAATACTTGACTCCTACAACTTAAGAGGTTAATTTTGGTTCATAGTTTCCTATGCTCAGTACATGGTTGGTAGGCTCTAAGCAGAAATGCCATCGTAGAATGGTATGCTTATAGAAAACTGTTCATTACATGGCAGCTAGCAGGCATAAAGCGGGGAGGAGCCAGGGAAAATGCACCCTTCCAGATCACACAAGCAGTGATCTGCCTCTGACCAGGGCCCACCTCCTAAAAATATATTCAACTATGAATTCATCACCAGATTAATGTTGAGGGAGACAGCTCAGTGGTATACGTGCCTGGCTGGCAAGCACAGGTCCTATGTTCAATCCCTGGTATTGCCAAAAAAGACAAGACAAGACAAGACAAGACAAGACAAGACAAGACAAGACAAGACAAGACAAGACAAGACAAGACAAGACAAGACAAAACAGATTAATGCAGTGGTGAATATAGCTTGCCTTCTATGATGTACTCACCTTCAAAACAAAACAAAAATGAAAACCACACTTCTTAGAACATAAGTGTTTTTGGGAGACATTCTAGATTTAAACCACAATACCCCACCCCAATGATCAAAGAAATAGGTGAAACTGTAAATAGAATAGTAGATTCAAGTGTTGAGCTTCTGTTTGTCACATATTCAGTGCTTAATGCAGCCACCTTGATATAATTTCTGACCAAATCAGAACACTTAGGGTTTTCTAGATTTCTAGGGATGGCCAATCATTGAGTAAGAAGATGCCTATTATAACCATTAAATATTTTAGCCTCAGTTTAATTTAGGTATTGATGAATCACAGCTTATAATATTAACTATCACAAGATCCTGAAGTGTTATGAACATATATCCTACACCACTCAGTGTCAATAAAAAAACTTCTCCAGTATGTCTGGAAGACTTAAACTGAAAGGAGAATGTTAAAGTATTTTGTTTTCCTCTTTAATCCTAAAGAAAACTTACCACTATCCAACACTGACATAAATAATTCTTGGGTCCCACAAGCTATTACCAATGAGTAAAATGTTAATTTTTTTTTTTTTTTTTGTTATTTCCTGTGTTCTTTTCTCTTTCGATTTATATATGCCTAAGACTGTAAGATTTTGCACTGACTTCAGTGATTCAGTGGATGGTTCTTATATCCATCAGAGAATGTTCCCTGGACTATGCTGAATAAATGCTTGATGACTTAGGGACAGGGATAAAATTCTACAGGGGCTCCCTTTTCTGATCCTTATATACCAAAGACTCAAAGTAAAATGTCAACTGCCTGAGTCAGTAAATAGTGCAAAGAAATCAAATTTTGAAGTTGTTTCCTCCTTATCTATTAGTAGACAACAAATGAACCCAATAATCAGGCAAAAATCTAAGTTAGAAATGTTTAGAACTGGAAATTAACCTTAGGGATAATTTAATTTAGTTCCTTTACCCCTCAATGGAAAAATGAACTCCTCTTACAGGAACAGCTGAGTTCTTCCACTCATAGTCTGGAATGCTTTTCTCAGAAGAAATGAGATTTTAAAAAATATGCAGGAAGGAGGTTACAGTACTCAGGCTATGACTGAACTCAAAGGAACCTCACTTAGAGGAAGTCTGCTGTGATTTCAGTTAGAAAGTCTGCTATGATTTCTGTGTGACCTACCTAGATGGTTATCCATTCACGGATACAGTCTTATTTTATAACTGCTCAGAGCCTCTTAGTATACTTCATGGTGCTAAATTGAGACTATTTATTGTTTCTTGTATTTTGTGCCTCTCTGCAAAAAGGATTACACATTCCTGTACTACTGAATATAGACTGGTTATATGAACCACCATTAGTCAGCAAAATTTAAGCAGACAAGTGGAAATGTTGGAAATTGTGGCATATGATGACCTCTTTTTTTCTGCCATGAGTTCCACACTGTTCCACAAAGGAGTTGTTTCACCAACTGTGATTTCTGAATTACAATAGTTTGGAATAGACCTACAGTTAAGTCCAATGGTATGGCATAAATGAATATAAAATTTTGTTTTTACAAGCCTTTAAGTTTGAAGGTCACTGTTACCACAGTATAACTTAGTCTTTGAAATATCCTCCTGATTGAAATATCCTCCTTTTTTAGTGAGTAAAAAGTTTAGGGGGTCAGGGAGATGGCTCAGTGGAATAAGCGCTTCCCTGGCAAGCACAAGGGCCTGAGTTCAATCCCCAGTTCCACAAAAAAACAACAACAAAAAAAACATTACTCTAAGTTTGCTCTTTGGTTTCGGAGGCACAAGTACCCTTTGGAAAGCGCCATAATAAGACGCACACGTCGTGCTGCCGCTGTGGCTCCAAGGCCTGCCCCCTTCAGAAGTCCACTTTGTGGCAAATGTGGCTATTCTGCCAAGCACAAGAGAAAGCATAACTGCAGTGCAAAGGCTAAAAGGTGAAATACCACCGCACTGGCTGAATGAGGCACCTAAAAATTATATATTGCAGATTCAGGCATGGATTCCGTGAAGGAACAACATCTAAACCCAAGAGAACAGCAGTTGCAGCATCCAGTTCATCTTGAGAATTGCAGCAATCACTAAAATAGATGCTTTGGTTTTAAAAGATAAAAAAAAAAAAAAAAAAACTTCTGTAACGCAGCTTAGATAACAGAAACAAAATGGTATCTTTAGAGTAATTAACACTTGAAGGACAGTAAAAATATTCGGCTGACCTATGCAATAAAGATTGAAAGGTGATAAACTGGGTATCACAGCAGTTTCTGACTCAATTTTTAATCATCTTATACAACTCATGAATTAAGCCAAATTCGTACTATATTACTATATAATACAACCACTAAGGTTAACTTGAGGGTGTATAAGATTTATGCAGTCTCATTAACTCAAGGTCCAAGCTGACAAACACAATTCTAGGCATTTTTATGACTAATAAAGGAATGTAATAAAATACTGGATATGAATTATAAAAACTAAACAAGTCACACTGACCTCTGGGATAAACAAAAAGCTAAAAAGATATTTTAAATAAGATCTTTAAGATTTTAATTGATAACCACAGCAAGAACTTGAAAATAGCTAAAAATCTGCTTGCTTAGCTCAAGTGCTATGCTAATAATGGAACTAAAACTAAAATTCCAAAACTAAAAGATGTGGGGAAAAAAATCTTAAGGGCCCTGTAGTTTTTGGTATTTTAGTTACACACACACACACACACACACGAAAAAAACACTTCCTTAGATACAAAGAATAAATTCAGTGACTCTGATTATTTATCTATAAGCTCATCCAGAGGAAATTTTTCTACTATTTTTGGTAGGAAATAACATATAAACTTTATAATGGTAGCATCCAACATTACTCCATTTTTCTTAATGTTAAGAAACATTGTGATGATTTTGCCAGATCAAACAAGTCATGCTACAATATAGAGTGGCAAGTTCATTAAGCAAAGGTACTTCTTTGTCAAAACAGGCTTTGCTCAAATCATTCATTCCCTATGAATTAACTGACAAATCCATTCAATGAGAGTAAACTGACATGTTCTTAACTCTAAGAAATTAATTGTAAAATGATCCAAATTCAAATAATGAAGTTTCCTCCATGCTGATCTGTAGCAGTCTCAGCAACACACTATAGCTGACTGTTCCCTTTTTATTCCTTCTTATCCACACAAAACTTTGCATCTTGCTGCCAGTATTTTAAACTTTCTTTTTTTTCTTCTATGTATTTAGTACAGGGTCAACAGGGTCTCACTACACAGATTGGGCTACACAGAAAACTCCTGTTTTCAGCCTCTCAAACCCTGGGATTAGTCGTGGGTCACCATGCCCAATCTCATTTGCCATCTCATTATGCCCTGGGGGCAGGGCCAGCACAGTGTGCTGGGGACTGAACCCTGGTCCCTGCATCTGCCTATGCAGGTGCTTTAGCCCACTGAACTATCTGACTGGCCCAAAATTTTATGTATTTAGTACAGGGTCTCACTACGCAACTTGGATTTGTAGCGATTCTCCTGTTTCAGCTTCTCCAGTGCTGGGATTACAGGCATACACCACCATGCTGGCTTGAGGCCAGCACAGCATGTGGTACCAGGGATCAAACCCAGGTCCTCATGCTTGCCTAGGCAGGTGTTTAGTCCACTGGGCTATCTCTGTGGCTCATTGCTGCCAATATTTTAATCTCATTCTCTTACCTCAACCCCTGCTTCACTTACCTCTAACTCATGTTAAGCTAGGGGAGTAGGCAGTTAGTTTTGCAAACTATTTATCCTAGTCTCAGATTATAAAATAAACAACCAGACATGATTGTTACATTATTTTGTGCCTTTCATTTCCATTACCCATAAAAGAAAAAATTTGGAGGATTTTTGATAAGAATTACAATAATACATGACAGTAGCATAATTCAGAGTCTGCTAAGAAGTTAATTCATAAATCTACCTATCTGTCCCATAAGCTCCAGGGAGCAAAACTAAGGCTCAAGCAGACTACCTGCATTCAGCAGCTTGAGCGTTAATATATACTTCTTGACAATTTTGAAAGATCATTTCTACTAGATCATTCTAAGCACATGGAAAGTTTTAGGTCGAACTAGATTCCCATCTAGCCAGGAGAGAAAAACTCCCCAAGCAAAGTTGTTTTTCATACCTGCAGGTACACAGAGTTAATAGGAAGCTATTGCTTTCAACACACCTCAATTGGCTGGTAGCTGCCCCATATAGCTGTACCTGAACAGAGCTGAGTCCTCAAAAACAAAAACAACAAAAAACTCAAAAGAGACATGCTGTGCAAGCCAGCACCCGCTATATCTAACACCACCCTATTAGCCAGCTCCAGAGCCCATACTTGGACACCAAAAATTTAGGGCCAGCCAGATAGCTCTGGGGACTAAAGTGCCTGCTGAGACAGAGTGCAGTGGCTGGGGTTCGATTCCCTGTGTGGTAGCCCCACCCCTGGGGGAGATGGTGATTGAGACTGGGCATGGTGGTCCCTTCCTGTAATCCCACCACTTGGGAGGCTGAAAATAGGAAGATCATTATGAGTCTGATCTTCTGTAGACCTTGTAACAAATACATTAAAACACACACACACACAAATTTAATACCCTAACCCAGAAATGCCTCCCTCCACTAACTAAGCTCCCCTAGAAAATAAGCTCTCACTCTTTGCTTAGAGCCAATGGTCTTCACACTTTGCTTGGCTGCACCTGAACTGCAATAAATTCTCCTATGTTGCTTAAATTCTGTTTGCCTAGTTTACCCTAACTACAGGACCTTGAAATGCATTTTGGCTTTTTTCTGTAAGCAAGAGATTATGAAAGAGATGAAAATGTCAACATATTTTTTGGGGGTGGTGCCCCTACTATCAAGAAGAAAGCAAAAGTTCACACATGAGTCTTGAGAAAAGAGCCTCCACCATACCACTGCTAGGCAGAGCCAATAGATCATATTTGTCTTACTTTAATTACTTAAATGCCTAGGGATATTCTGTTAAGTGAAATAAAATATTCTGGGTACAGAAAGACAAATATTGCATGATCTCACATATATGTGAAATTTAAAATAAACTCATAGAAGAGTGGTTACCAGGGGATTAAGAGGTAAAGAGGAGATTAGGGAGATGTTTCTAAGGGTACAAAATTTCTGTCAGATAGGAAGAATAAGTTCAGGAGATCTTTTATCCAATATGGTAATGACATTTAAATGACAATGTATTATGTGATTGGAAGTTTCTAAGGGGGCAGGTATTAAGCATTCTTACAACACATGTACAAAAAATAAGTATGTAAGGATATGTTGACAGCCTAACTTAGTCATTCCACAAGGTGTACATATATCAAAATATTAATTTTTATATGCCATAAACATATACTTTTGGTCAATTTAAAATGAATTATTAATACACTAATCTTACTAAGGTGGCTCAAAAGCTTTTCAATAGTCCAGGAAATGCTTCAAGCTGGTTACCAGCTTCTAAAGAGATCCATGAAGACATTTTGTCCTAAGGTGCTTCTGTTCAGAGCATCCCACACCCACACGCCCCCATCCCCTCTCCATCCCCCACCTTGTACCTGGTAAACGCGCCTTCCACTGGGTGAAGAAATTAAAGTAATAGACTGTCGATCAACTAGATCCAAGGCCTGGACAGCTGATGCACCAAAGACAAACTTCAGCCTGGGAAATTGAAAGGCTTTGAATTAAAATTCTGTTGCTTCAGTAATTACATCTAAAGTATCCCTATCCTCAGTAGTTATTTTTTTCAGCACTGTGGGTGGACCCAGAGCTTCATGTACACTAGGTAAGCACTCTACTGAGCTATATATCTCATCCCCTCAGCATTTTTAAAAAGTGCATTTTAATTTGGAATAAATAAATCAAAATACACACGAGAAAAACCTATGGGCTTATTTACTCCCCAGAACTAACAAATATCTTGGTCACTCATTTCAAATGTTCTTTTGTTTTTTGTAAATAAAAGGAATAAACTATTATAGATTAAAAAAAAAGTCCTCTATACTTTTTGTAGTGGTTCCTTATTTGTTTCTACTTCCCTTCGCCTCTTTGGCAATCACATGCATGTCTTTCTTCCTTTCCTCTCTTCCTTCCTTTCTTTGGGATTGAACACAGGGTCTCATACATAGTAAGCATCTGCTTTACCTCTGAGCTACATCTCCAGCCCCACCACATACATTTTTTTCCTATAATGTTCCTGTACTTAATTATATATAGGATGTGCATGCATATATATATATAATATGAATATACATATGGGATTGTTCTATAAATCTTAAAATATAACAAGTGTATTACTTAATTTTCCTATGATCTAATCTCATGTATAAAATTTTGAGGAGACAGGAAAGAGTGCATTTGAGTTTTTATTATTTATTCATTTTTGTCTTTTGAGACAGGGTCTCACAGTGCACTTCAGCTCAGGCTGGCCTTGAGCTCTCTTTGTAGTTCAGGCTGGTCTTGAACCTGCAACCATCCTCCTGCCTCAGCCTGCTGAGTGCTGGGATTACAGGCATGTGCCACCATGGTCAGTTTGAGTTTTTAATAGTAAACATGATAATATAGTCAACAACAACAACAACAAAAAAGAAAACTTGGTTAGAACTTTATCAATTAGAGATAAGTTAACTTTAAAAATCTTTTAAAGCTGCTTTTCTACTTTGTTACCTATTGTGCACATTTGACTGCATTAAATGTTTTTTCATTATAGCACTTTTAATGGCAACAAAGATTTCTACTATAAAAAATCAATTGCTTTTATTCTTCCAAACTATTTTGGTTAGTTTAGCTCTCAGCTGTTTTGTTTTGTTGCTGCCATAAACCATACTAGATGAGTATGTTTACAATAAAATCTTTATGAACACATATGATTACTTCCTTGGAACAAATTCTTAAAAATGGGTCAAAGAATGTATTTCATGGCTGAGCATAGTAGCACACGCCTGTAATCTCAGCTCTTGGGAGGCTGAGGCAGGATGACAGTAACAAGTTTGAGGCTAGCTCGGGTAAAGTGAGTACAAAGACAGCCTGAACTGAACAGCAAGATTCTGTCTAAAAAGGAAAAGAAAAAAAAAATATGTAAGCTTTAAAGTTTTACTGTCTGTTGCTAGGTAATATTCTAATGTACTTTCCTACCAAGAAGGTATCAATTACCTCTCTCAATATATTCCTAACATTTTTGCTGTGGCTTCTAGTTCTATAGATGAAAAGCTACCTTAAATTTTCTCCGCAAGGTTTCTGGCTATTTTCATTTTCTTTGCTTTTTTTTTTTTGTCTTTTTGAGACAGGGTCTCACTATGCAGTTCAGGCTGGCCTTAAGCTCACTTTGTAGCTCAGGCTGGTCTCGAACTCACAATAATCCTCTTGCCTCAGCCTCCCGAGTGCTGGGATTATAGGTGCCACCATGCCCGGCTTCTTTGCTTTTAAAGTAGTGATTTGTTTTTCACCTAATATATAAT
>PVKA01010857.1:36839-63026 GCA_004027165.1 Ctenomys sociabilis | reverse complement strand
TTTTTTTTTATTATTTTTTTTTTTTTTTTTTTTTTTTTTTTTTGTCTTTTTGAGACAGGGTCTCACTATACAGTTCAGGCTGGCCTTAAGCTCACTTTGTAGCTCAGGCTGGTCTCGGACTCACAGCAATCCTCCTGCCTCAGCCTCCCGAGTGCTGGGATTACAGGCCTGTGCCACCATGCCCGGCTTTTTAACAGATCCTTTAAACTATGAAAAGTATTATTTTCTATAGTTCCTGAAAAATTCACTTATAAACTACTGAACTTTCATTAAAAGTCAACTACTACAATTCTCATACTTCTGGCTGTAATATTAGTATTATGCTTCAAATAAGAGTTACTGTGCACAAAGACATTCCCATTTGCAAGAACACTATGTCCTATACAAACATCTCCCTTCTCTTCCTAATTGTCAGTGGATTCTCTGTTGACTTTAGGGTTTAGGTAGGCAGAATTTGCCAAGTTGAACACAAGGACTAAACACACTTTGTAGTATATTTAAACAAGCCAAATTCAGCTGTGCAAGCTCAGTTTCTTGAAATCTACCCCCTGTTAAAGGAAAATAATTTTTAAGAGGTAAAAAACCCAAAAGGGAATGGGGAGAATGGGAGGACATAGTAACAAAGACAATTTGGTAGCCGGGCGTGGTGGCGCATGCCTGTAATCCCAGCACTCGGGAGGCTGAGGCAGGAGGGTTGTTGTGAGTTCGAGACCAGCCTGAGCTACAAAGTGAGCTTAAAGCCAGCCTGAACTGCATAGTGAGACCCTGTCTCAAAAAGACAAAAAAAAAAAAAGACAACTTGGCAACATTTTGAAACATGGAGAACAGATAAAAAAACAGCAATGAATGACAGAAGAGGAGAAGTGATACTGAGATGCCTACAGGAGGGAAAGGATTTCAGAATTTGCCCTGTAAATGTAGAAAAGCTCAAGACATAGGCGCTGATGGACTGAATAATATAGGAGTACAATGGGCATAAAACTAGGCAGCTATAAAATAAAATACCGCCCTACAAAACAAAACAAAACAAAACAAAACAAAACAAAACAAAACAAAACAAGCTAGGAGTTGTTAGAGAGTCTTTCCAACTTTGTGCTGTTATATGATTTATCTTCTTTAGAGCAATAGATTAGAGGCGCCTCCCATCATGAAAAACCAGCCTGTCAAATCTCTCAACTTGGAAAGTGCAGGCACAACTAGATTAGCAATGAGACTTAGCATAGAAAAAAAATGGAAATCTACACAGTAAATTGGGATTTCTCTACATCCATTTCCTGTCCTGCTTGCGGAAATTAAGTTCTGGGCACCAGACTGATAAACTGGTCTCTGGAGAAACTAGAGAACAGGGATAGTTGCTAGAGAATAGAGAAACAGACAGCTGCTTTTTTCTTTTTCTGGACCTGCAATTTACTGATACATGGGATTTATTAATGGAGTATAATTTCCAGGTTTATGGAAGTATAGTTTACATAAAATTATTTTGGGCGTTGAGTTTGATTAATTTTGAACACTGTAGATAGCTGAGTAACCATCACAATAATTAGGATAGAGAACAGCTTTCTGATTCTAATTTTGCTTATGCTTCTTGTAGTCAAGTGTCTCTCCCATCACAGATCCCAGATAACCACTGGTTCACTCTTAGTCACTATTTTTTAGCCTTCTTTTTTTGGTACTGGGAAATGAGCTCATGACCTACTGTTTGCTAGGCAGGTGCTGTGTCACTGAGCTATGTCCGTGGCCTGAATTTGCTTTTTGAAAAAAATTTTTTTTGTCTTTTTGAGACAGGGTCTCACTATGCAGTTCAGGCTGGCCTCAAGCTCACTTTGTAGCTCAGGCTGGTCTTGAACTCACAACAATCCTCCTGCCTCAGCCTCCCGAGTGCTGGGATTACAGGCATGCGCCACCACGCCTGGCCTTGAAAAAGTTTTATTTAAATGAATGTATATAATATGTAGTCTTTTCTGAAGACTAAGTGGAAGGTTCATCATTCTGTGTGTGCTAATATTCTATTTCTCTTGCTTACTGAATATTCCATTACATGAATATTACAGAATTTGTTTATCTGCTCAACATCTGGACTGTTTTCATACTACTTCTCTGTAGTCATCCCGACCACCTTAAACACCTAGTAAGCAATAATTTATTCTTTGATCTTGTCATTTTGAGAATGTTCTATAAGTGTAATCATACAGTATGTTATCCTTTGGGGACTGTTCCCCCATTTGCTATAATGATCTTGTAATTTATTCAAGTTATTGCATGCATCAATAGTTCATTTTTAAAGAAATTTATTCTTGGGCTGGGGAGATAGCTCAGTAAAATAAGTGCTTGCCTGGCAAATGCAAAGGGCCTGAGTTCAATCCCTGGTTCCATAAAAAGAGAGAGAGCGAGAGAGAGAGACAGACAGACAGAGAGAGAGAGAGAGAGAGAAAGTAAGTTTATTTTTCCATAGTATGAATGTTTCGGTTTGTAAAGCCATTCATTTACTGTAGGGCTCCTTCCCCTTTCTGGATTTCAAATAAAGCTGCTTTGAACAATATTGTTATATTTCAAGTGAGTCTCTTATAAACAGCATATCATGATACATTTACACTGTTATACTGAACGTAACTAATGGTAGGGCTTGGTGCTGTCATTTGATATTTTGTACTGTTGGTTCTTTTTCATTTTGCTTCATATACATTTGCCATCTCAGCATGCCCCAGGGGCCAGGCCAGTTCAGCAGGTCCTGGGGTGGAACCCCTGACCCCTGGGCCTGCTTGTAGGTGCTTTAATCTGCTGAGCTATTTGGCTGGCCCTACTTTAATATACTTTAGAATTTCATTTGATTTGGGCTGGGAAGATAGCTCAGTGGTGTAAGTGCCTGCCTGGCAAGTGCAAGGACCTAGGTTTGGTCCCCAGTACCACGTATTGTGCCAACCACTGAAACCAGGTGTGGTGGCATACGCCTGTAATTCCAGTGCTGGGAAGGCTAAGACAGGAGACTTTATGAGTCTGAGCTTTGTAGTGAGAATCTACACCACCTTTAAAAAAAAAAATTAATTTCATTTGGCTTGTCTATAGTATTTCCAAGTGATTCTCTTTCTAAAGCCTAAGTGGTTATTGTACTATGCTATATATCTTATTATTCCACAGCTGCTGATATTTTAATAGTTTCAGCCAAGTATAGAAACCTGCATTTTGTAATGCTCCCCCTATTTGTAATTGTCTCAATTATTTCTGTAACATACATCAAAAAATATAAGAAACAGTGTTGTGAGCCGGGCGTGGTGGCGCAGGCCTGTAATCCCAGCACTAGGGAGGCTGAGGCAGGAGGATTGTTGTGAGTTCGAGACCAGCCTGAGCTACAAAGTGAGCTTAAGGCCAGCCTGAACTGCACAGTGAGACCCTGTCTCAAAAAGACAAAAAAAAAAAAAAAAAAAAAAAAAGAAACAGTGTTGTGATTTCTCCTTCAAATATCAAACATAAAAAAAACCAAAAAACAAATATCAAACATAAATAAGAAAACTCAAGAGAAGAATGATCTATTGTATTTATCTATTTTTTTCTTTCCTGATAGCCTGAATTTCTTTTTTTTATCATTTATTTTCTATTTGAAGAACTTTATCCATGTAGGTATATGATCCACCTCAAATTTTTATGAATGAAGTGAGATAACAATTAAAAAAAAAAAGGGCCAGCCAGATGGCTCAGCAGATTAAAGCTTTTGCATAAGCAGACAGGTGCAGGGACTGGGGTTCGATTCCTGGTATGCCACGCCTGGGGAATGCTGAGACTGGGTGTGGTGGTGGCATGTACCTGTAATCCCAGTGCTTGGTAGGCTGAAACCAGGAGGATTATTATGAATCCAATCTGTGTAGTGAGACCCTATAGTTCTGTAGTAAAATACATTAAAAAAAGAAAAAGATCCTAGAAAAGCAAGAACAATACAAATCTAGCAGAAGAAAAGAACTTATAAAAATCAAAGTAAGGATTAATGAAATTGAGACTAAAAAAAAATACAAAGGAAGAGGTAGGTCTATGGAAAGATCAACAAGATAGGTAAACCCCCAGCTAAAAGTACTAAAAGATGAGAAAAACAAACAAACAAATCAACCCTATCAAAGCAATTAGGGAGCCGGGCGTGGTGGCGCATGCCTGTAATCCCAGCACTAGGGAGGCCGAGGCAGGAGGATTGTTGTGAGTTCGAGACCAGCCTGAGCTACATAGTGAGCTTAAGGCCAGCCTGAACTGCACAGTGAGACCCTGTCTCAAACAAGACAAAAAAAAAAAAAAAAAAAAAAAAAAAAAAAAAAAAAAAAAAAAAAAAAAAAAAAAAAAAAAAAAAAAAAAAAAAAAAAAAAAAAAAAAAAAAAAAAAAAAAAAGCAATTAGAAATTAAATGGTAAAATCTCAACAAATACTGCCAAAAGTCAATTATTTTGAAAACATATTGCAATAAATTGGAAAACCTAGAAGAAATGGATAAATTCCTAGAAACACATGAACTTCCGGAAATTAACCAAGAAAAGATAAAATGCCTGAATAGACTAATAACAAACAATGACATAAAGGGCATAATAAAAGCCCTATCTATGAAGAAAAGCTAAAGAATTTTACCACAACTTCAGAAAAAATCTAATACTGATATTCCTCAAACTCTTCCATCAAATTGTAAAGGAAGAAGAACAGCCAAAATAATTTGTGGAAGTTTACACTACCCTGATATAAAAACTAGACAAGGATTTAATAGAAAGACAGGCAAACAGACAGAAAGGAAGGAAGGAAGGAAAGAAGGAGGGAAGGAAGGAAAGAAGAAAGAAAACTATGGGCCACTTCCTTTAATAAACAAAAATGAAAAAACCTCAACAAGAGAATTGCTAATAAAAGTAACAAATGATTAAAAAGATCATTCATCATGATCAAGTTAGTCTAGAGACCCAAGGAAAGTTCAACACATGTAAGTCAATAAATGTAATATATGACATAAACAGAAACAAGCGCAAAAGCCACTGATCATCTAAGTAGATGCAGAAAAAGCCTGGCAAAATCAATATCCATTGAGAATAAGAATGCAGACAAAAATATATAAAGGAGCTTACCTCAAACTTATAAAAGTCACTTATGACAAACACTACTATCATCACACTAAGTGGAGAAAAAAATGAAAGCATTTCCTTCAAAATCAGAAACAACGAAAGAGTACCAACTGTCACTACTTCTGTTCAATAAAAATATTCCTTGTTTAACGATGACCTACCTGCTTAACAACTGCTGGGTTGACCAGTGAGGTATGCTGTTTGGATTTAAGATTTGCTAATCAGACGTAAGACCTGTCTTTCTTTGGTACAGTTCTGTACATTTTGTTTGCAGAGCCTCAGTGTTGTTTTTTTGGCACAGTACATCTTGTTTATATAGTACTATAATCCTTGCTCAAAGCACTGTACAATATTACAGTTTTATGTTCTAAGTTACAGTACCACATGTAAGTTATGCAAAAGAAAGCAAGTCATTAAGATATAGTTTGTTTGACTATTTTTTTTTTTTTTTTTGGCGGAACCGGAGATTGAACCCAGGCCCTTGCGCTTGCCAGGGAAGCGCTTATTCCACTGAGCCATCTCTCCAGCTCTTGTTTGACTACTTTTGTTTTGAATTTTATTATTTATTTTATTTATTATTATTATTTTTTTTGGTGGGACCAGGGATTGAACTCAGGCCCTTGCGCTTGCCAGGGAAGCACTTATTCTACGGAGCCATCTCCCCAGCCCCTATTATTTATTTTTTGATACAAGATCTTGCTATGTAATTCAGGCTGGTGTCAAATTCACAACAATCCTCTTACCTCAGTCTCCAGGGTGCTTGCAATATAAGTGTTCACCCCCATTTCTGGGTGTTCTGCCGGGCAGGGGTACTTATTCTACTGATCTATCTCCCCAGCCCTGTGGCTGTTCTGAATAATGTAATGTACACATGCATACAATTCCTCATTCAGCAACCAATTTTAACAACCTCATCACAGGAATTGAACTTGGTCATTAAATGATGAGTGTCTGTACAGTACTTGAAACTTTGGTGAGAGCAATCAAGCAAGAGATAGAAATAAAAAGGATGTTATGGGAAGGGAAAAAGTTAAATTAGCCTTATTTGTAAATGACATGCTCCTTTTATGCAGAATACCCAAAAAACCCACAAGTAGACTCTTAGCAGCAAAGTAGCAAAGTAGCAAGGTGCAAAATACAGAAAAATCAATAGTATTACTGCATGACCCACAGAAAAAGAAATCATGGAAGTAATCCCATTCATAATACTTAAAAAAAATTAATACCTAGAAATTAACCAAGGAATTGAAAGACATCTAGAATAAAAACTACAGTACTCAAAAAAAAAAAGAAAAAAGGGATGGAAGAGGACATAAGAAAATGGAAAGATATCCTCTGTTCCTGAAGAGGCAGAACCAGTATTGTTAAAATGACCAATTTACCAAAATGATACATAGATTTAATGTAATTCCAATCAAAATATCAACATCATTCTTCACAGAACTACTCAAAGCAATCTTGAGTGATAAGAACAAAGGAGGCATTACAACTCCATATTTCAAGTTCTCTTACAAAGCTACAGGGATAAAAGATAAAGACAGCATAATACTGGCACAAAAACAGAGATCAGTGGAATAGATTTGAGGATTCAGAAACAACCTCAGCCATATTCAACTGTCTGATCTTTGTCAAAGTGGATAAAAATTAATATTGGAGAAGAGAGCCTTTTCAACAAATGGTGCTGGGGTAACTGGCTATCCACAGGCAGAATAACTCTAGAACTGTATCTCTCATCCTGTTTGAAATCTAATAAAAATGGATCAAAGATGTACATAAGAAAACAGAAACACTGAATCTGATAAAAGATAAAATAAATAAACTTTTAAACACATAGGCACAGACAAGAACTTTCTGAACAAGGGCCAGGGAGATAGTTCAGTAGAATAAGCGCTTGCCTGGCAAGTGCAGGGTCCTGAGTTCAACCCCTGGCATCGCAAAAAACAAACAAACAAAAAAACCTTTCTGAACAAAACCACAATTATACTAAAATCAATGCAATGAACAACAAATGGAATTATATAAAATTAAAAAACTTCTATGTAGTAAAGGACACAAATGACAGAGTGAGAAAAAGTTCTGCCAGCTACTCCTCAGAGGACTAGTATCTAGAATACATAAAGAACTCATTGCTTCTCCAACTTTTGGCTAAGATCAAGTGTAGAATATATAAAGAGCTCATAAAATATTAGACCCTCCTGAACAAAATGCTTAATAAAAAATGGGCAATTGAAATGAATACTTTTTCAAAAGAATTACAAATGGTCAATAAGTACATGAAAAAATGTTGAGCATCTTTGGCTATTAGAGAAATGCAAATCACAATGCTGAGGTTCTATCTCACTCCAGAAAGAATGACTATCATCAAGAAAAAAAAAAAAAAAAAAAAAAAAAAAAGGGGGCTGGTCAAATAGCAAGCAGGGGCAGAGGCCTGGGGTTTGATCCCCTGGGCCTGTAGTGCCAGCCCCACCCCCAAGGCATGCTGAGAGGGGCATGGTGACACATGCCTGTAATCCCAGCTCTTGGGAGGCTGTAAACAGATGGATCACTATGAGTCTAATCTAGTAGTGAGACCCTGAACACCCTGTAGACCCTTCCCTAAAATACAAAAAACAAATAAACAAAAAAAAAACAACAAAAGAGAAAGAAATTAAAAAAAAAAACAACACCGGTGGAGTTGTTCGGGAAAACAAATCCTTGCACATTGTTAGTGGGAGTACAAACTAGTATAACCACTATGAAAATCTCCAGTATGGAGATTCCTTGAAAACAAAAAACCAAAAATACCCCAAATTCATTTTGACCTAGCTATACCTCATCTAGGTATCTTCCCTAAAGAGTTAAAGACATATTACAGCGATACATGCATACCCATGTTTACAGCAGTACAGCTCAGAACCACTAAGTCCTGGAAGCAGCCCATAGGCCCATTAACAGGCAAACGAACAAAGAAAATATGGTTAAGTAGTACACAACTGAGTGTACTCTGTCATAAAGAAGGATTAATTTGAGCCATTTGTAGAAAATGGCTCACAATGCTAGGAAAAATAAATCAGATGCAGACATGCTTTCTCTTATATGAGAAATCCAAGATATGCATAATTTAAAGAGAAAAATAAAAAAGATACATGTTAGGACACAGGAAGGTAGACTTTGTTCTCAGGTTCTGGGGGAAAAGGGGAAGGAGAGACAGGGAGGTGAAGTAAAAATGATTAAGATGTATGTGTACCGAATCTCCAAGATGATGTAATTATTATGTATTGCAAACACATTAACCCCCAAGATAAACAGCCTATGTTCCATTAAATTTATTTTTAAAAATCCAAAGAATAGGTTTATTATAATTCTTATTAAAATAAGTCTGTATGGATGATTCCATTTGCTGCTCTTCTCAATGAGTTTATGCCTCAGAAACAGCTTTCTGGGGGTGATGTGATTCTGACAATACATTCTGTTCCTACATGCTCTTTGCCTATAAACAGTTCATTATATGAGTTACGATATTAACAGTTACTGACTTCTTTTTTTTTTTTTAAATGCCCAAAGACCCTAAAAAAAAGTCAACTGTTCCATTTAGTGTTCAAATGAATTAACAGGGATATGATCTCAATGCAGAGGTAAAAACTGGCTGTGTGTGTGTGTTGGAGACAGAGTCTCATTATGTAACCCAGACTCATACTGAACTTATATTGCTGCTCCAGCCTCAGCCTCCTGAGTGCTGGAATTATGGATGTATACTGCCAGGCCTGGCTTGGTTGTATGCTCTTGCCAAGATAAAATGAAAGAGAATTAAGAATCTTTCAGGTGAAATCTTGACAAGGCAGTGAATGTTATTATATTAAAACTGGATATGCAAAAGAATTTTTCAAGAAATGTAGAACTACCAAAGGATTTTGCTTAGGGCTGGCCAAATGGCTCAGTGGAGTTCAATCCCCTGGCCTGTTGTGCTGGCCCTGCCCCTGGGGCACGCTGAGATGCAATTGAGACTAGGCATGGTGGCTCAAACCTGTAATCCCAGCTCTTGGGAGGCTGTAAACTGGGTGGATCATGAGTCTGATCTACTAGTGAGACCCTGAACACCCTGTAGACCTTTCCCTAAAATACAAAAAAAGGAGCTGGGAGATAGCTCAACTGAATAAGCACTTGCCTGGCAAGTACAAGGGCTTGAGTTCAATCTCTGGTTCTGCAAAATAAATAAATAAAATAAAATACAAAAAAAAAAAAAAAAAAAAGATTTTATTTTTGCTGAAGATTTTTACAAGTGGAAGAAAAGCAGTGTACTTGAGCTTTCCACAGATTCCTAGCAGTCCTACATAGGATATTCTAATTGGTTTTGATTAAGTTTGGTGAAAGCATGAATAAGACCTGGGTCATAGTTTTATTAATTTAATTAAAAATTTAAATTATTTGGTAATACATATATTGAATGTGAACTATATTCAGAGAGAAATTATGCTTGTGTTAGCTACTGGAGACATGAACACTAATATTCCCAATATTCTTTAGTCTAAGTAGAAGATAAGAGACACATACAATATACACATACACACTATAATTTTACAGAGGCCAAATAAGTCAGTACAGGACTTATTGGAATACAAATGAGGCAGATCAGGAAAAGTTTTAAAGATTATGTAAGTTTATAAAATAAAATAACATACAGTATGCAGAAAAGTAAAAATAAATACATATTAATTATTTTTAGTAGTGGTGGCATATGGGAACAGGAAATTGAACAATAACAAGTGCCTTCAGGAGGAACTCAAATGCTTTCATCTATATAGAAGCAAGAAGAGGTTTTCCTCTCCCTAGCCTTGGTTAAGCTTTCTGTTTCAGAAACAACAGTTTCCAACTTTTCCTTCATCTATTTGCCAAAAGGATGTGAATGAGAAGGCCATTATTTAAAGAGGATATACTGTTAGCTTCAAACAGTTTAAAGGTAAGCTTACTCTGGTTACAGCTGCTGCTCAGAAAGATGGACTAAAATTATTCAGGAGGTCTTTTTTTTATTTTATTTTATGTATTTGGTACAGGGTCTCACTACGCAGCTTGGACTCTAGTGATTTTGTTTCCAACCTTCCTAGTGCTGGGATTACAGGCATGCACCACCATGCCTGGTCTTGGTAGCTGGCTCAGTGCACCGGGGGGTGGGGATGCTGAGCATGTGGTGCCAAGAATCGAGCCCCTGTCCTTGTGCTCTCCTAAGTAGGCGCTTAGTCTTTTCTTTAACAAGCCAACCGAAGAAATCAAAAGCATTGCCTTCTGTGTGTGTGTGTGTGTGTGTGTGTGTGTGTGTGTGTGTGTGTGCATGTGCACACATACAAGTATGGAGGAAGGGAATGGAAAATTGCTGATAATGGCATGGTATTTTAGGGTGATATACATTTGCAGGTCTTTTGTGTGTGTGCTTATGTGTGTATGAGTATGTATGAGTATGTGTGGTGGGGGAGGTGAATGGAAAGTCACTGCTAATCATTATGAAATTTTTTTGGGGCAGTAATATGCACTCTTGTTCTAAATTTGTGAGAATTGATGTACAACTCTGAATATACTAAAATTTACTGAATTACACATTTTCAATAGGTGAACTATGCCAGGCATAGTGGCACATGTCTGTAAGCTTAACTGAGGAAAGAGGATCTCTGGGAGTTCAAAGCCCGCCTGGGCTACACATAGTGAACTCAAGGACAGATTGGACTCCAAAGTAAGACCCTGTATTGAAAATAATAGGTGAACTATGTGATACACAATATAGTTCAATCAAACTTTTAAAATTCAAGTGGGTAATAGAATAAAAACAAACAAACAAACAAAAATAGTCACATGCCTACTTGATCTTTTCAGAAGACCCAGTTCTATTTTTGGTTCCTGAGAACATTTCCTTTTTTTCCAATAGATACTTGTGAAATCCTTGTATTTCAAAGAGGCCCACTGTTACATCTGACATGCCAGAATCTGTTCATCTATACTCTAGGGTTGTAGTGGAGATGAAACAAAGCTGGAAATGTCAACCCTGCTTTTCCTGTGCCAATTTAGCCTTCAATTTGAAAGCCCAGTGCCAACTACTTCTCAAGCCTAAAACAGAGCAAAACTCCACCAAGAGGGGTCTGAAATTGATCTGCTGGGAAGTCAGGAGCAGTCTAGAGACTCTCACTGGGTTGGATCAGACACCTACTGGCCTCTTGTTAAGACTGTAGAATTAACACAGTGATTTCAACCCTGGGAGTTTGCTGGGCTGGGGCTGCTTATTTCTCTAGGGATTAGGCTCTCTTTATTGTGTACCCAGGCATATGTAGGGCCCTCTCAAATTGGATCATTCACATGTTGGCTTTCAGGTTGTGCCAGTAACTAGAGATTTTTTCTGTTTTACCTTACTCTAAATCTCAGAGAGTAAGTCTATGTTTGGTCATTTTCTTTTGGAATTTAGAGTGCAAACTGCCTCATTTGGGGGCCAGCCCAAAAGTCAATTCAGCAGTCCTACATTTAGAAATCTACTAGTTCTTTTTTGTCTTCATTTGCAAGAGTCTAATAACAAGATTTCATAATTCTATGACTAAGTTAAAACAGGAAAGTACATATAGGCTCCCTAGTATAAGAAGCAAAAAGCAGAAATACAAAAGGAAATGTACAACAACAACTAAAATCAGTTGAGTCAGATAAGGCAAAGTGAATGGTATATGCTGCAGGATACTAATCAGCTTTTCTTCTGGATGGTTAACAATCTAAGTTCACAAATCAGAGTTGGCGAAATAGAAGAGCCACAAGGCCAGCCAACATTTTCGCCCTAGCCTTTCAAGGTCAGCAAAGACTCAGGACATGAGACTGTACTGCAACATCATGAAACTCAGGTGAGCCCCAAATTTTCTGAACAAGGAGATTATGGAGCCACAGAGGAAAGAGATTGAAGTTCTATAGTGTGCCTGGGGAGAGTCACATGGAGAGAAAACTCTCTCAAGCTCTCACAGAGAGCAAACTGGTCAAGCATTGGCCATGACTCATCCACATGAATGACACAAAGGATCTACAGAATAATGTACAGGACTACAAGATAAACCCTGAGGGGACTTCACTGACCTCATAAGAAACATAAAGTACATGTGTTGGTTTATAAGTCTTGCTCTATCTAGGTCTTAACCATCCAGTAGAAAAGTATAAAAATGAAGTATACATCGTGGGGCCATAATATTAAGCTGAGCTGTAAGTGGCTATGGTGGACAACTTCTTTGAATAACTCACTACTGCTGTAGATTGCTGGACTGTGTTGAATTGTGTTGTGGAGTTCAGGCACCTAAATTAGTTGAATGACAGTGGAGTGCCCATCTTTGGCAGATGTAGACAAAGGAAGGGGTATAGAAAGGAAAAATCATGATGTGTGTGTATAGACAGTACAGTTGGGATAGATAACGCTGTGTTTCTACATAATCCTATGAGAGGCAAGATTTGCACTAACGGTGGTTGGCCAGGATATTATGTCGGCTTCTAGTACTATAGACAACCACTAGGAAAATAACAAGGTAGAAAGTATTAATTATTGAATCTTTGATGTAATTCAGGTATAAAAAATAAGATACGCAAACAGCTACACTCTATTTAATGATAAGAGACATACGGTATAATAATGTCTGTAAGTATAATATCATGTATGCACCTTCTATGATACCAAAACATTATGAAAACAGTTAGCAATGTATTAATTTATCAAATCCATCTTGTCAAGGTATCTTAAAACTGTCTCATTGATATTTGTATTTCAATAAAACAAAAATTAAAAAAAAATAAAATAAAACAGGAAAATACCTGGCACAGTACTGCAATGCTCAATAAATGTAATCCTTTTCTTCTGATCAATTAATTTACACCTTTTGTACTAACCTGGTGTACACAGTCTAAAAACTGCAAGAAGACTGGAGCGAAACCACTACCCTGAGAGTTGAAGGTCAAGCTGCTTCGCTGACTGAATTTATGACCAAAGGAGAGCCATTCTTTTTCAACCAACATCCGGAAGCCTTCAATTGTCCTATAAAAGGGGTCGCTGAGTAACTGCACCAAGGAGGTTACCTAAGGCCAAAACAGGATAGATAATTCATTAATTTAAATTGTGAAAAGGTTCTGTTGCTTAAATATAAACAGTTGCTTTCAGTGATGGCTAATTCACAAGTGAAGTTATGTGGACAGTAAATGTGTACACTACTCTTCAGGATGGCAAGCAAATGGATTCTGCAAACTTTCCAATAAAAACTAAAATTCTTGGGGTCAGGGAGATGGCCAAGTGGAATAAGCGCTTCCCTGGCAAGTGCAAGGGCCTGAGTTCAATCCCTGGTTCCCCCCAAAAAAAACAAAAACAAAAACAAAAAACAAACTAAAATTCCTTTTGGCTACAGGTTTTCTTTTGGAGAGTTAATATTTTCAGTCCTTGACTGGTCAGTTTGCTAACTGTGGTCTTTCTTGATTAATGAGGTCAGGGGATGAGTTCTAATGTATTCTACTTTATGGCAGGCCTAGATTAAGGTGCTAATGTAGTTTGCATTCATATAACATGTTAATGTAGTATATATATTGATACTTTCTCTTTCATTGAGGTAAAACCTATCAGGGAAAGTCCATGTCCCACACTGAAGACAAAGGGCTCTATCTGCAAACTTAAATGGTTATCTGTAGATGTGGGAACCTGAGGCCCTAAGCCAGAGTTCCAGGTTTTGCAGGGGCTGACCGCTCAAGCACAGAGCTTCCTCATGGATATCAGGAGGCATTTAACATAGGACTTTTTCTGTCTATAAACACTACTCACTATACAAAAGAAACATCCACAAAATTAAAAATAAAGCTAAAGGGAAACACAAATATAAAATAAAATATCTCAGAATATATGTAACAACAACAACAACAAAATATATATATATGTAACAATTTACTTGTGCAGTGATATCCCAGCCTTCTTCCAAACAGACCAAGACTGAGGAACCATTCTCAAGTACTTCTGCTATCACCACAGCCAGCTGCATTATCCTATGGAGCTGATAGATGGGAAAGGAGGTCAGGATAAATTAGACAAGCACTTTCTGAGCACAGAGAATAGAACTTGCTATTATCAGCCTTGTATAATCCAACAAGTTAATGGTGAAACTTTTGTAAAAAGAATCACATAAAGTTTTAAATACTTAACAGTTTTTGTCAACTCAAAATTAAACAATGACACATTTCAAAGGTAGATATGTACACTTCAAAACATTGTGTTTAAATCATACATAATAAAATAAAATGACCTTATAAGATTTCTCAAAAAAGCAGAGGGCTATCATTCCATGAAGCAGAAGAGAAATTTAAAGTGTCTTCAATATAGTGACAGGACTTAAAATTTGTTTTTCCATGATAGAAAATCATGGAAAACATGAAATAGAATAGTATATTCTATTTCACATACTCTTAATTTTTCTAAAATTAGTGTGACATTTTGGAAAACATGAAATAGAATAGTATATTCTATTTCACATACTCTTAATTTTTCTAAAATTAGTGTGACATTTATATAAAGGGAATAATCAAAAAAGCAATGCATTGTGTACTTAAAATTCTAAAAATCTTTTCTTGAGATAGGGTCTCACTAAGTAGTCCAGCCTGGCCTTGAACTTGTGATCTTTTCTCAGCCTCTAAAGCACTGAGATTGTAAGTAGAAGCTACTATTCTTGTTTGCACTGTATACTTCCTTTTCTTCTCCTCCCTGCTCCCCTCCTTTTTTATCTTTTTGAGACAGGGTTTCACTTTGCGGTTTAGGATGGTCTTGAACTCATTTTGTAGCCCAAGGTGGCCTCAATCTTGCAGTAATCCTTATGCCTCAACCTCCCAAGTGCTGGTATTACACAAGTGCCACCACACTCAGCTGCTCTGTCTTAGTTTTATGGTACCGAGGATCAAACTCAGGATTTTGTACTTGCCAGGTGGGTGCTTATGCGGTTGAGCTATATCCCTGGCCCAACTCTATCTCCTTTAAAAGGCTGATTTTTATTCTTTTTTGGTTTCGGTTTCAGAACAGAGGATTGAACTCAGGCCCTTGTGCTTGCCAGGCAAGTGCTTAATCTACTGAGCTATCTCCCTGGCCCCCTCTTTTTTATTTTTATTATTTCTTTCTTTTTTTTTTTATGTATTTTAGTGTAGGGTCTCACTGCATAGATCAGACTTACAGTGATCCTCCAGTTTTCACCTCCCAAAGTGCTGGTATTACAGGCATGTGCTACCACGCCCAGTCTCAATGTTGATCTCAGTGTGCCCCAGGGCAGGGTTGGCATGGCACACTGGGGATCAAACCCCAGCTGTTATGCTCTGCCTAGGCAAGTGCTTTAGTCTGAACAAGGACGATTTTTATAGTACATATATTGTATGTTAAGAAAAGATATTCCTATTTGTCTCTATATCTTTATACTTGTGGTTTTTTTTTTTTTTTTTTTTTTTTTTTGTGGAACCATTGTTTCTTGCACTTGCCAGGGAAATGCCTATTCCACTGAGCCATCTCCCTGGCCTGGATTGTGTTCAGTTTTTAATCCAGGCCAGTTGACTCAAAGTCCCTAATGACTAATTAATTAGGGTATTATATATAGCTTATAAATTTAAAAATCAAATGTACATGATTCTAATTTTTAAAATGATGGACTGCTCAGTATGAATCTCATTTGGAATTAAAAAAAAATCATCATATTTAAACAGGTTATTTTAAGCATAGGAGCAAGATACATGTCCTTACCTGGCAGAGGAAGCTCCTCTCTGCTATTTCTATAAAATTGCTATTCCTATGCCTGAATTCTTTTAGGCTTAGCATTTGCTGTATTCTGTTAACTTTTAAAGTTCCCAAGTGGGATATTTTTCACTGTCTCTAACTGCTGGTAGAGATTCACTTGTCTAGCAAGGAAGGAGCAGAGGACAGAATATATCAGAAACAAGAGAGACAAATGTTGGATGGTAGGGCCAGTATGGGCCTCAGGCTCATGAGCTAGGGAGAGGGGTAGTACTGCCAGCTCCTTCCACAGGTACTCATATCCTAAAGTGCCTTAGGAGTAATATACATACCCTGATAATATAGTTATGACCAACTGCATATGTAGCCATGTTTCTTTATAGTTTATGTACCTCAAGGATAGTCACTGTCCTGGGCACTGACATTGTTTCTTGGCTTCTGTGGCTTTTAGTCCTATATGCTATGGAGAAACAATCCTTTTTCCTCCTCAACAAAAGCTGAGAAGCTGGATTCCCAGCTGGTAGATGGATTCAAAGTACTAAAAAACTGGAAATTCTCGTGACTAAGAAGGAATAAAAGACATAGCATCAGGGACTGAAAGCAAAGCCGAAGGCTATACTGCAAGAGATGCTACTGGCCAAAAGTCTGCATCAGTGTCCAAAGTATGCATGTCATAAATATCTTTCTTTCTGTGGTTTGGAAGAAATGCATGCTGGCACACCCATTTCCTCTTAATTTCTCAATAAAAGCTCAATTAAAAATATCTTAAGGTTGATCAAGCTGAATGATATAAAATTCTCACCAAACCTTAGGTAGGTTTGAGGCATCCAATGTGGTTTTTAATTGTTGGTGTAAGAGAAATCTACAATCTAGAAACATGGAACATGCAGAGAAAAAAGGAAAGTGAGAAAGAGTGAGGGAAAAACTCTGAAAGTCATGTAAGAAACTGTCTTCCTTCTATCCTGGATCCTGTCTTGACAACAGAGCTGGATCTCTATAAATACATGCTAATTAAATTTACTGTACATAAAATTTTCCACACAAAATAATTTTCTCTTCATTGGCGTCTTATAGACACCAACCTTTCAATTATATAGAAATAAAAACCAAGTCATCAAGAATTTTGCCTTCTGATTTCCTATATAGTACTGCTTTTATAGAAGGCTTATAATAAGGGGGGGAATGTGGAATAAAGGGTAATAAGTTTTTTCTCAAATATCATATTGATTCTGTATTTCCACTTGGCTTCTTTTCAAAGTTAGAAGATAAACTTCCTGAGACATTACCTGTGGGAACCACTCAGAGTCTGCCAGGGCCTTCAGGAATGTCATTTCTGAGTCAGTAGGGATAGTGCTTGGGATACAAGCCCTTATCAGCTTTTTAAAACTGGCTTTCACTTGCCGGATTTCATGAAATTCAACAGGAACAAACTCACAATTTAAAGCAAATTCTATCTTGAAGCTCTGTGGATGAAGATGTAGAAAATTAGGCATATGAAGTGCTTTGGTGAAAAAGCAAGTTTCAATTGGGCAGTGGTTAATGGTATATACAGTTAATTAGACCAAATAGTTGGAGAGGCTGCAAGGGGTCAAAAAAGCCAATCCAGTATGGCTCAAGTGTCAGCAGGACATAAGGCCTAGTGGTATGCCTCTCCTTTCTAGAGGTATGCTACAAATTCGAGGAATGTTGTCATTCTGAGAACCTAATGAGACTACCAGTAGACTGGAACTTCATGTAGCTTATACTATATCATACTTGATAAACTTAGCCTTTGCAAGATGTACATTGTAATTAAATGGCAATGTATTATTGGAGTTCCAGAACTACAGAGCTTAGAATGTGCAGACATACATACTCTTGTTGATTAGGAAAGTAAAATATATCCATTGTAAATAGAAAAAAGTAGAGATGAACATTGAGAAAAAAAATTACTCACTGCCCTAAAGCTACCAAATGTTGTGATTACTTTTTTTTCCGAATGTATTTAATTCAGGGTCTACAGGGTTTCATTACACAGATCAGACTTGCAGTGATCCTCTTGTTTTCAGCCTCCCAAGCGCTGGGATTACAGGGCACTTGCCACCACAACCACTCTTGGTTGCTGTCTCAGCAAGGTGGAGGGGTGGGGAGTGGGGGTGGGGCCAGCACTTGGGGGATCTGGTCCCTGCATCTGCCTAAGCAGGTGCTTTAATCCACTGAGCTATCTGGTCGGCCCTTATTGTGGTTACTTTTTAAAAGTTAATAATAAAAAAATTACATACAATGAAATACGCAAGACTACTGATTTCTACCTTTGAGATTTTTTCACTCACTATGAAACATGTATCAGCTATGTATTTGAAAAAATTTTCATTCACATAATTTTTTTTTACAGATCTATCTATCTATCTATCTATCTATCTATCTATCTATCTATCTATCTATCTATCTATCTATCTATCTATCTATCTGGTACAGGGTCTTACTATGCAGCAAGACTCACAGTGATCCTTCCCTTTTCAGCCTCCGCAAGGCACGTGCTACCACTCCTGGTTTCAGTGGACTATACGGCATGGGGCTGGAGCAGCATGCAATATGGAGGATAGGACCAGATCCTCCTTGTGCTTGCCAGGCCAAGCTATCTCCCCAGCCATATATATATATATATATATTTTTTTTTTTTTAATAATTTTTTAGGGCCAGCCAGATAGCTCAGCAGATTAAAGTGCCTGCTTAGGCAGACTCAGGGGCTGCAGGTTTGATCCCTGGGTGTGCTGGCCCTACCTCTGGGGTTGCTGAGATGGTGATTGAGATTTGGGTGTGGTGGTGCACGCCTGTAATCCCAGCACTTGGGAGGCTGAAAAACAGGAAGGACCACTACAAGTCCAATCTGTGTAGTGAGAACCTGTACTAAATACATCAAAAAAATTTTAAAAAAATGTATGTATATATTTATTTATTTGGTGCAGGGTCTTGGTACGCTGCTCAGACCCATTTTGATCCAGTGTCAGACTCCCCAGCATTGCAGTACCAAGGATCAAACTTGGGTCCCTGCACTTGCCAGGCGGGCACTTAGACTGCTGAGCTATTTCCCCAGCCTTCATTTACATCTTTAATCCACATAGAACTTATATTTTTGAGCTGTTGCATTTTAATTAAAGAATGTTATACTGTTATAGTGGTGTTATTTCATTTTGATAATCTGGTTGCCTAGTTCTGAAGATTTAAGTCTTCTAACTTTTTTATTTTTATTTTTAATTTTTGTTTTATTGAAGTACAAATATCAATGAGACAGTTTTAAGATACCTTGACAAGATGGATTTGATAAATTAATACATTGCAAACTGTTTTTATAATGTTTTGGTATCATATAAGGTGCATACATGATATTATACTTACAGACATTATACTGTATGTCTCTTATCATTTCTTCTAACTTCTTATATCAAAGAATAAATTCATTTCCCTCTTTCTTTCTTCACATTGTACTCAAATTAATTTGGGTCATTTGCTTTTCAAAGTTAAAACTGCTTTCTGGAGATTGGTTTTACAACAATCTGAATGCATTTAATAATACTAAATTGTATGCAACATGGTTAAGATGATAAATTTTTAATGTGTATTTTACCACAATTATCTTGGAGCTTAAAGGCCTAAATTTTAAATAAAATTAAAAAGAAAACAATAAAAACCCTACATTTTTTTTAAAAACAGCATTTCTATTATGTATCAGGGGAAAATTTGTTTTTTGTCTTAAGATATTTGTGTTTATGACATTTTAAAGAAGCTACTCTGAAGAAATAATCTAAAATACAAAGAAGGAACTCTAGTGAATTATACCTTAATAACCAACACTATATGCTTGGAAATGTGACTGCAATTTTATCCAACACTAAATAGTTACTTAAATATCATGAAGACTATTATATAACATAGAGTTATGATATTTGGGCTTGGTATAAAGACCTAGCAGTATATGAGTTCTTTTATTTATTTTTTTACAACTTATAATAGATAAAAAGTTAATTTATTTTTAGGCAACATTGATTCCTTTCTATTTTCTAACTATTCATGAGCTAAGATAGATATGCCAATCTTACAAATAAAGTTATTATGCATAATGTTAAGGGACATTGTTGGTACTAAGGATTTTGTTACTATTAATAATGAATTTAAAAAGGAGAGGCAGCCAAGTTCAAGATTTTGGATAAATCACTGATACGTATTGGCTCTTCTTTATGCTTCCCTTATTGTGGACCTGTAGCTGGACAGTACAATGTTAACTAGAATGTGACACGTATCAGACAGAGAAGGATCTCTACAGACACATTTGAATTAAGGAAGGGTCCCAAGTGGTCTTTATTTCTTATTCAAATATGCATAATCATGTTGCTAACCTGAGGACTGATGGATGAAAGGAACAACAGAGGTGAGCATCATATTTATTTATTTATTTTGTGGTACTGGGGATTGAACTCAGGACCTTGCACTTACCATTCAAGTGCTTATTCTACTGAGCTATCTCCCTGGCCATGAGGTGAGCATTCTAGAGCCGAACCTCAGGGAATAACTCAAGAGCATGTGCAGGCAAACTTGCACTGGTCTTGAGAAGAGGCCCAGTTACTTTCTGGATATAAAATGCTCTGTTGTATCAAAAGACATATAAGCGGGGGCTAGCGCCTTCTCCCCTAATAGTTGGTGACTCAATGATTATAGCAGCTCAGACATCAGCAGAGGGCTGTGATGCCAGTGCGCACAGAAGAGATGACTCAGTCACTGGCATCTTAAGAGCCACGCACATGGGAGCCTGCTGAGAGAACCTTGCCTAGAGCCCTTCCTGTACAGTTCAACCAGAGGTCTGTCTAGATTTCCAAATGCTGAGGGGATGGATTTCTGAATTGAAAATACTTCCACTTCATAATACAGTTTATTTTCTAATGTGTGACTTGTGAAACAAACTCAAAGCACTACTGTTGCTTTTGGAGATGTAGACTATCTTTACAACTTAAGAGACCTCAGTTATGTTGAAGTTTTTTAGTACAATAATAGTAAAAATAAAGTTGATTAACATGTAACGTTTTGATTTTCTGACATTCCTAGGATTTGTGTCTCTTCATAGATAAAGCCTTGAAAAGCCTGAAAAACGTTACTTAGAAGACTTTTGGCCTTCCTTGGCACAAGCATAGTCTGTCTCCACCTCTCCACTTCCCTGTGGTTTTCTATATTGACCAGGTCACAACAACAAAATCTGAATCAAGATAGTGGAAAACACAGCCTGAATAAACTTTACTTATTTTTATATATTTCTTAACTTTCAAGATTATGAATAAATATTTATTTTCCTGGCTAGTAAAAATATGCATACATATCTATACATAGGCACATATATAAAATGCTAACCTTTTTTTTTTTAAGAGATTACTAACTTTAGATTAAGAATCGCACTATAAAAATTTTCTGGGAAAATCAGCTTGTGAGAGGTTAATAAACTGCCTTGGTGTGTCCATATGGTTTCTAAATGAAAGAAAGACATCTTACCCTTAGTTGTGATTTTTCACCAAATATATAAAGGGCTGCTTGGCGTTTTAAGAGTTGGTTTTGTAAGTAGGTGCTATTACCAAAGGAGGTTGAGTGATCCTTGCCTGCCAGCCGGGCACCAACATCAATGAAGGATGTCGGAGAGCTGATCAAGCGAGTGCTGGAGCGAAGACTTGCCCATACACCTTCACAAAAGTCAAAAGAATTGAGTGAGACAATCTGATGTAGGAATTCCATGAAAAAAGAAAAAAAATGTATGCTATGGAGCTACAATTTTAGAGATAATGAGTTAATTAACTTAAGAGATCACGGATCACAATGGTCATTTGCCATGTATCTTTGTAGTACACTTATTTAATATAGCATTTCAAAATCTATGAATTAGAAGGATCTAGGAAGTCAGTAATATCCTATTTTTAAATATTGATGGAATTTCAATATTTCAGTATTTACAAGTATATATCATGATAGAAAGAAGGCACTAACAAAAAGAATGCAGGAGCTGGGCGTGGTGGCGCATGCTTGTAATCCCAGCACTAGGGAGGCTGAGGCAGGAGGATTGTTGTGAGTTCGAGACCAGCCTGAGCTACAAAGTGAGCTTAAGGCCAGCCTGAACTGCACAGTGAGACCCTGTCTCAAAAAAAAAAAAAAAAAAAAAAAAAAAAAAAAAAAAGAATGCAGGAAGGAGGTAGTAATGAAACCAGGGAATTAGAACATTGAATAACTCAGTTTCTCAGGACTTCAAGAAATAAATAAGGAACATTTTCCTGCCTTCTTAGTTAACGGAACAGGGCTGGGAGATGATGGCTCAGTGGAATAAGTGCTTTCCTGGCAAGTTCAAGGGCCTGAGTTCAATCCCTGGTTCTGCCAAAACAGTTAAAAAAAAAAAAAAAAAAAAAGCCAGCTTTCAAAAAACCAAACAAACAAAGAATATTTCTCCTCTGCTTTAGGCTGGGGAGATAGCTCAGTGGAATAAGCACTTCCTTGGCAAATGCAAGGGCCTGAGTTCAATCCCTGGTTCTACCAGAAGAACAAAAAAAAAACAAAGAATATTTCTTAGTTAACGGAACAAGAAATCTAGTTAAAGATATAAACTAGAAACTTATTAAAGGTAAAACTGAAAATTGGAGTTAGAAATTATATTTATACAACATGCCAAAGATATAGATTACATATAGCTTTTTCTAGTACCCGTGAAATATGAGAAATTATAAATCTAGTATCACACTTCGCTGAATCACAGGAGGCTTTATTAAAATACAGTCAGAAGCAGATGCACTTCAAGAGAAAAGCCAAGCTAAACAGCTAGAAGAATCTTGTGATGTAAGTTTATCTTATTTATATGAGAAAAATCAAGGATTTCTATATGCAAGTGAGACCATTAAATATTATTGTTTACAACTAACCCACAAGCATATGCTAATTCTCAAATCTGACTAGCACTGCAGCACCTTCAATTAACAAAGCCCCTGGAAAATGCCTATAGACTGTGAAATTCACAGCAGTGGCAGAGTTACAGGGCAGAGGGCTTCCCTAAAGCAGATTTTCTTCTCTAGATATAAAAGTTTGCTTGAGAAGTTTAATAAACTCAAGATATATTCCTAGGTGATGAAATCAATGATAACATTACATCTGCTACTTTATCAGCATTTATGGGGTTTGGGTGCCAGTTTTCAAGAAAAGGTTTCATAGATGATTTCTGTCTAAAATGAATTTATTTTTCTATATAATCTATATGCTTTTCTTAGGTATTATGACAAATTGTTTATCTGTAAATGGAATCACAGGAAATTCAGAATGGGGATGAGGATAAAGGATATAATTCAACAGACACATAAAAAAGTCACTGGTAACATACTTTCAAATGAAGATGGCTTAAAAGAGTGACACATCAGGACACTTAATACAGTACCTTGATTATGGACTCTTCCCTTAGCTGAAGATTTGAGATTTGACTGAGTAAAACATTTATCTCTGTACTCATGCACTGGTAGGTAAGATTAAAGACAGGAAAAATGAAATGTATTTGGCAGCAACATTGGAGCAGGTCGAGTAAGCGAACAGGCTATTTAATATTTTTTCAGTCTATTCAAGTTTTAAGATTAAGTTAGCAAGAGAGGAAATGTAAATATAATTAAACCAGGAGATTTAATTAACAAACAAAAGCTGGACAGTCACAAAAAGACGAACTGAGTGCCTGTGAAATGAAATTTCAGCATCTGTTTATAAATACAGTAAGCACAATGAAATGGACAGCACAGCAGAGGGTGCCATTAAAAAATTATACCAAATGGAACAAGCTTTTGAAGATTGTCATTCAGTCAGAAATAAGCTCATATAATAAATTTAAGGAATTTGGGGTATATGTGTAAATGTTAGGAATATACTGGCCCTAGTACTGAAGGAGACTGGCAAATGCTACGTGTTGTACAACACATTTGCTCTCTGAGCAAGATCATCACCAGGAAAAGTATTAGCGACCATTTGGAATAAATAAGGGCATACTTTTTCAATAGAGCATTAAGTATTGCCACACTGTTTTCATTTCTCTTTTTATAAATTATATTTATTTTCTATAAATAAGTATAAGCAAACAAATTCAAGATCCTGTGACAATGCCTAATACCACTAAGACAGCCAGCTTGTGATGACTGAAGTAATGACTTCTCTTAAAATCCCTACTTGCACCAAAATGATAAGCAGTATTAGAGATAATAGTTTTGTAATTTGAGTAATATTTTTTTCATTAGAAAGAAATTATTTTATGACTACTGTAAACTTTACCTTGTAGTAACAAACATGCTGAGTAGCCACATCATTTCCTGAGCAAAAGAATTGTTCAAGTAGATTAAGGGAAATGTATTTATTCAGCATCACACGTCTTTCTTTCTTCCACTGATTGATTGGTTGATTGCCTTACTGGGGACTGAACTGAGAGGGTCTCAGGCATGCCAGGCAAGTATTTTACTACTAAACAACCTCAACCTATTAACTAACTGTAATAGCAATATTATTAACCTATACAATATAAATTGCAAAAAATGTGACATATTGTGCTAAAATAAATCATTAGAAGTTATTTTCATTCCTATTTCCCTCCTGTAGAAGCAGAAAACAAAAAGAATTCATGGCTTTTGTAGTCAAAGGAAGTCATAAAAAGGGGCACACAGAAACTGGCTAATGCAGCACAGAATGCAACTGCAAGGCAGAATAAGGGCCTGGGACTCCATGGCAAAGGCACAAGGCCTCCTCTGTGCTCAGTGCTTGCTTTCCTTTGTGCTTTCTTACTGGAATGCGAGATACTCAGATAATCACCCCAGAGTTCCAAATGCTAAGAAACTTCCCTGAACGCATTACACTTTGTTAATCCCTGCATTGAATAATTTCTCCAATTTCTTTTTTTTTTTAACCAGGCAAACTCCTTACACTTAATATTCATATGCCAGTTAATCTTGTCATGTCAACTTGACTGGTTAACACACTGATAAGTTCACAGGAAAAGGGGATATTAAGAGGTGGGGACCAGTTGAAAAAAAGGGGTTAAGGGAGCATGAGTATGAGCATTATCCTGTTCTCTGGCTCCTTCCTTTTGCGCTTTTTCTTTGTCCTGTTTCCTGGGAGCTGTGTCACAAGCAGCTTTCTTTTGATGCCCTTTCTATTATTCCTGCCTTGGGGACAGCTCACTATGGACTAAAATCCTTGAAGCCATGAGCCAAAATATTATTTCTTCTATTCCTTATCAGATATTTTGTCTGATAAGGAATAGAAGAAATATTGAAAAACTTATCAATATAATCCAGGTATAAGGTTAACTTTTAGAAAAGCATTTCTAATTCTCTTGATTAATAGGGACCTCTATCCAAACTCTGATCAAACTGCATTGTGATTATTTGCACACTCTTTTAGACTACAGAACTGTGGGCTCATAAGGGCAAAGATCTGGCCATTTTTATACCTATGCTGAGAGCCATACAATAGGCACTCAAACATATATTGATTATTTTATTTTTGGAAATGACTACACTGTGAACTGTTATAAGTCTTTTTCTTTTTTTGTATTTAGGACAGGTTCTACAGGGTCTACAGGGTCTCACTGGACTCATAGTGATCCTCTTGTTTCCAGCCTCCCAAGTGCTGGGATTATAGGTGCACAACACCATGCCTAGTCTCAACTGGTTTCTCAGTGCGCACCGGGGGCAGGGCCAGTATGGCACGTCAGGGGATCAAACTCCCGGCCCTTGTGTCCGCCTAAGCAGGCGCTTTAAGGTGCTGAGCTATTTGCCTGGCCCTTGTTATGCCCTTATCAACTCAATTATTTACACTGTAAAAGTGAAAAGAAATATTAAAATCATTAAGTAAATCTTCAAATAGAGTAATTAAGGAAAAACTGACAACTGCTTATCACTGAGTAGAAAAGCAGCAACAATAAAAATGGCCTGTACTGATATGGGGCCAGTAGAGAGTTCTGAGAACTGGAATCCCATCTGGAAGTCATTTGACCAAAGTAATGTTACTACTGCTTTGGTGGTAGTCAGGGCTATAGGATTTCCTGAGTGATTCGTAGATGTCCTAAGCATTTAACACCAGCAAAGGACTAGAAAAGTCTTGTTTTAAACTGCAGGAATACACTAGTATTATATGAAACAATTTTAGTAGATCAAATCAGAATTTATTTATTTACATTTTGATTTTTTTTTCTTCAAAAGGAGTGAGTTGTGTATAGGGGGTTTAAATGTTTTATAGACAAGAAAAAAACTGCGCTAGACCTACTTATTCATCATCATTCTCTTCTTCATCCTCCTCATTCTCTTCTTCTTCCTTTTTTTTTTTTTTTTTTTTTTTTTTTTTTTTTTTTTTTTTTTTTTTTTTT
>PVKA01010857.1:0-36739 GCA_004027165.1 Ctenomys sociabilis | reverse complement strand
TCTTCTTCATCCTCCTCCTCTTCCTTCTTTCTTGCTTTTTTCAGCCTTGATGACTCCCTTTTTGCTGCATCAGGGTTTCCTTTATGCCCGGTAGGCAGCAATATCCTTTTCATCCTTCTCTTTCAGCTCAGCAGCCTTCTCGTATGGCTGCTTGTTACCCACTGCAGTATTACTCCACATTTCTCCAAGTTTCTCTGCAACATCACCAATGGAGAGGCCAGGATGTTCTTTGATTTTTAGGTGATACTCAGACAGAACAAGAAGAAAGCCGAAGGAGTCCTCTTGGGCGCACTGGGATCCTTGAACTTCTTTTTTGTTTCTTCTTTAGGAGGAATATAAGTTTTCATTTCTCTTTCATAACAAGCCTTGTCCAGTTTTGCCAATTCTTCAAATTTTCATTTTTCTTTAGCAGACATGGTATTCCACCTCTCTGAGCAATTCTTTTTTTTTTTTTTTTTTTTTTTTTTTTGAGACAGGGTCTCGCTATGCAGTTCAGGCTGGCTTTAAGCTCACTTTGTAGCTCAGGCTGGTCTTGAACTCACAACAATCCTCCTGCCTCAGCCTCCCGAGTGCTGGGATTACAGGAATGCGCCACCACCCCCGGCTCCTCTCTGAGCAATTCTTAGAAAACTCAGAAATTAATGGAAACATATGGATGCTTCTTTTTGGGCTCCTCTCGGCAAGTTTGCACAAAGTGCATAGCATGACGTTTTGCCTCTCGGCTTCTTAGGGTCTCCTTTGCCCATGTTTACTTGTTTTCCTCAATGAGGTACAGAGTTGCCCAGTGCCCGATCGGCTCTCACTTGCCCTGGTGCTGCCTCTATGGAACTCAATGTACTATAATGACTCAGGAATTTTTTTAAAAAGTGAGACATTACTGTTGAAAACATCACAAAGACTGCAAGAGGTATAGATGAATATTGTTTCCCGAAACTTTTAGTATATGTGCATTTTACATTGTGGCTTAGTACTACCTGAATTGTCATATGAAATGAGTATGTTTATTATTGTGAGTTATAATAAAAAGGTTTCTAAGTTACTGGTTTTCTGCTTTCTATAGTCTAAGGTCAGAGAAGATCAAGGTAATGTAAGAGGAAATTGAGAATTTCTTTTAACAACAGTAACTAACATTTACTAAAGTCCTACTATAAGTCTATTAGGAATTTATTGAGTGTTTTAATATATTATTTCTTCTATTCCTTATAACTACCTAAAGCTAAGTATTGCTAATTATCTCCATTTTATGAGTGAGGGCATTGAAAAGTAAGTTTCCTAATTTGCTTCACAGTAAGTGATGGGGTTTCAGTTTTAATTTGAACATAACTGAAATAAAGTCAGAATATTTTGGCCTGTGCAATCATGTCACCTTGGACATGTCCATTAGGGACTGGCTAAGAGGATTGCTTCATGGAAGAAATGATGTAGTTCATTCACATATGTTCAGATTGTAAGTGTTTTTCTAAGCACTAGTGTTGTTCCCTTTATTTTGTTTAGAACAAATAAAGAATGAAATGGGACACTTAGGTTAGATATGAGGACAGGGTACCTTACCTTCAGTGTGACATTATACCTAACCCAGTGCTTGAGATCCAAGATGTATTCAGTAAATGTTGCAGCAAATGGTACAACACTGTACTAATTCCAGGCACGGTATTAGGGCTCATTGCTGTGTGACACTGACAGTCACTTAATCTCTCTTCTTCTTCTTTTTTTTTTTTCTTTCAGTTTTCAAGTCATTTTATTCAGAATTTTGTTGTTTGTTTCAGCTTCTTATATAACTATCTTGGAGGTTACTTACAGTATAAAATAATATGTGTAGAAGAACTTAAAGGATCACGAAAATATAAAGGATGGAAAATTAAAAAGCTGCCTCCATGTGACACCTACTTCACAAGTATTCTTGATACTTAAAGAGACAGTATAAATTTTCTCCTGGCATTTTTCTACTCAGCAATGTAATTTCTCCAAGTTGTAAGTATATGTGTTTTTCTCACAGAGCTAAAAATGCTCTTCTAATTTTAAATGAAAACCAAAATTGAATCCGGGGGTCTTTCTCATTGAACTACATAGCCTGCCTGCCTGCCTATCTTTCTCCCCCTAAGATCCTGCTATATCACTAAATTGCCCAGGCTAGGCTAGAACTTGTGATCTTCTGCCTCAGCCTTAAAGTGCTAGGGTTATAATAGGCATATGGCACTACACCTGGTCACATCTTCCACTTTGAAAGGTCTTGGGTAAAACAGATGTTACTTTCTCCTGTATCAACTCACTAAAGTGTATGATGAATGGAAAGTGATCTCGTTTGGCTGAAAAAATGACAGTGAAGCTCATCAGAGCAGAAGAGTTGCACAGTAAAAAAAGAAAACCAAAAATTAAGGTTGTATGATAATGAAAGAGGTGAAAAAATATTTAAAATAGAAGGGATACAAGAGAAAGTTAAAAGAAAGAATGCTTTCTCCTTTTTTTTTGGTACTGGGGAACGAATTCAGGACCTTGCACTTGTCAGGCAAGTGCTTATTCTACTGAGCTATCTCCCCAGCCTCCTAGGCAAAGAACTCTTCCCGCAAAGAATAGGTAAAAAATTTCTGGAGAAGTACCCAGTTCTTTGGAAGAAGGAAGAGATCTATACTTGATGGTAGGTTAAGCAAATGAACTCCTTGCGGGACTTGGAAAGTGTCTGTATCTAGTCTTGCTTTAGTTAATCTTCTAGGTAAGCACTCTATCACTAAGCTACCTCCCTAGCCTCTGGACAAGAGTTCTCAACAAGAGCAACACCAGGAAACTTAGGAGTTATCAACATTATTTTTCAGTTTACATTCAATGGGCAACCCACTTGGGAGCCCTTCTGTCTCTTTTAGAAGCTTTCTTCCCCCCCCCCCCCATTCTGCTCTTAACCTCCAGTGTTCATAGAATTCACTGTTCAATTTTAGAGAATACAAACTCATATCAGACATCTAACAGGTTGGGAGTTATATTTCCTTTTTATCACTTTAAGGTCCTATATCATCCCTACATTACTATTATGTGTAATTAAATAATTATCTTTAGTACTTATCAAAATAACAAATAAATTGCTGAAAAGGAAATGATAAGAATGAGGTTTGTATCTTAAACTTATATATGATTGTTGTAAGTTGAATTATGTCCCCCCAAATTCATGTGTTGAAGTCCTAACCTCTACCAACTCAGAATGTGACCTTATTTGGAAGCAGGATCATTATAAATATAGGCTATACTGGAGCAGAGTGAAGTCTTAGCCTAAAGATTGGTGTCCTTCTAAAAAGGGAAAATTTGGAGATATATACAGAAGGATAAAGCCATGCGAAGACGAAGGCAGAAATTCAGGTGATGCCTCCCTAAGCCAAAGACTTGTCCTTGTTTGCTACATAGCCTTTAGAAGCTAGCAGAGAACATGGAACAGCTTCTAACAGTTCTCAGGACAGCAACCGCTGACAGCTTGATTTTGGACCTCTTATCTCCAGAACTAGAAAATTTTTGTTTAAAACACCTAATTTGTGGCACTCTGTTATAGTAGCCCTAGGAGATTCTTTTTTTTTTTTCTTCCCCCTTTCTGTTTTTGAGACAGGGTGTCGCTCTATAGTTCAGTTCGGTCTGAGTTCAGGTTGGTCTTGAACTCACTTTATAGCCAAGGCTGGCCTTGAACTCCTAGAGATCCTCCTGCTTTAGTCTCCTGAGTGCTGGGATTATACTATATGTGCACATCACCATGTCAAGCTTATAGACCTAGGAAATTGATATGACCTTAAGCCCCGACAAATTAAATGGCAAGATAACTAAAAAAAATGGAAAACTCTTTAGCTCCTGCAACTGCAAAAATTTCTAATGATACACAAAAGAAAAGAAAAGGAAAGGAAAGGGAAGAAAAGAAAGTAATATGACTACTAGGACTTTTGTACATGGTTTCCAAAAAGGAAAAAGTAAATTTTTTTTTTTTTTTTTTGGTGGAACCAGGGATTGAACTCAGGCCCTTGCACTTGCCAGGGAACTGCTTATTCCACTCAGTCCCAAAAGTAAATTTTGTAAAACAGAGCTTTTATGTTGATTCTGAGTCAAATTCTAGTATGGATTATTAATACTTATGATTACTTAGAAAAAGGCATTGATTCAAATCATGTTAAAATAACCATAAAATCATTTGTGATACAGGTAACAATCTGAAAAATTGACAATCTTGGATTAAAAAGGTTAGCAGGGATTTAGAAATATGGGCCAGCTGAGTTTTAGTAGTTATTTAGGCCAATAAATTTATTTGGAGAGACTTATATTATTTTGCTATAAGCCTCTCTTATTAATCTTCACTTGTTCAATATTTTAAAGCAACAAATCACATGAAAACAGTGACCAAATCTATGGATTACAAGGAGCATGGAAAAAGTTAATACACTGGCAGACAGAATTTGGATTCAAAAGACCTAACTGTCCACATGGAAAGAATGGACTGAAAGATGCAATTTTGTAGTTACAGCATGACAGTCATAAATGTGGGTCTGATAACAACTTCAAGGCCAGAAACTAGGAGCAACAGTACAATGAAAGAGATAGGACTTCAGATGTTCTTAATATCAGCCTGGGCTGACTTTGGGATGGAGCCTTTTCATAACTAACGTAATCTTAGGCTGGATGAACAACTCGAGTTCTAGGTTCAAGGCTGCAGAGAGCTCAGACTAACGTGGATGGCAAGTGAACTATATCCTTGAATTGAAGACAGAGTTAATTATAGTTCTTGGACATAAAACAGGAGACTAGCTTTTAAATCCAAAGAACTAAGTTATCAAAAATTACACTTAGTTTCTAACTTCAGAGGACAGAACTAGAGTCAATATGTAAGAGTTAGACAATGGTAGATCTTTAGATCAAATGAGAAACAACTTTCTCACAAATACAGTAGCCTACAGTTCTCATTACTGAACAGAGCCAAATTCAAGAGAATTTAGAATTTTAAGGGTGGGAATGACAGGAAGAGTGCAATGACACCATTGTGAAGTAGGAATCTGAAATTTCTTTTGCAGACTGAATCTCAGATAAACTTCCAAAGATCAAAGTAAACCACTTTTTGAAGAATGAAATAGCCACTACTCAGTTTTTCTTTATAACCTCATGCCGGAGTCATGGTGCAGGTATGAGGCCCAGAGGAAAAAAAGAGAAACCTGACTATCATTTTATCTTACTTTCTAGTGTTTCAGAAAATAGGAGTAAAACAAAGGTGCTAGAGGCATTGCATATGGTATCACTTCTCCTTAGCTGTTAATACTTCTTTAATCAGACGATGTGGTCTGGGTCTTAAATGTCCTCCCAAGGCTGGGCCAAGTATTGACAGTTGGGTCACGAAGTTGGGTTGCTTTTTGGCAAGTGGTGGAAACTTGGGGAGATGGGCTAATGGAAGGCAGAGGTCATGGAGGGTATGCCCTTAAAGGGGACACTGGAATCCTGGACCCTTCCACTTTTCTCTTTCATTCCTGGGTGCCATGAGTTGAGTAGTTTCCTACACTACATACTTTCTACCCACCATGATGTTCTGCCCATTCACTGGCCTAAAGGCAATAAGGCCAAGTGACCAAGGATTAAAACTTCTGAAGCCATGAGCTAGTAGATCTTTCCTCTTTATGTAAGTGATTTACCTCAGGTATTTTGTCGTGGCACACAAAGCTAACACAAGTTTTTCTATCCTGTGAACCTGGAAAATCAGAGTGCTCCCAGTGCTGGTGCACCATTTACACACGCTTCTTTCATTCTTCAATGCTCCCAAACTCATCCATATGTAAGATATCAGGAGTATTTTATCTATTATCCCATCCATCTAAACTCTTCTGTCATTATGCTAGTAATAAGTTTGATCATTCATTTAAAGAAGGGTAATTAAGAACAGTGTGAATCATAATTAGTTGACTTAAAAATATCCACTATCTAGAAAAATGTTTTCTGCTTTTAAACTTGTTATCAGTGGTCATTTATTTATTTATTTTTTTTTTTATTTTTATTTTTTTTGTCTTTTTTGAGACAGGGTCTCATTGTGCAGTTCAGACTGGCCTTGAGCTCACTTTGTAGCTCAGGCTGGTCTCGAACTCACAACAATCCTCCTGCCTCAGCCTCCCGAGTGCTGGGATTACAGGCATGCGCCACCACGCCCGGCAACGATGGTTTGTTTTTGGGGGGAGGACCAGGGATTTGAACTCAGGCTGTTGCACTTGCCAGGAAAGCACTTATTTCACTGAGCCATCTCCCCGACCCCTTCAGTGGTCATTTATAAAACCAAACTTACTAACCTCCTTGAGCAAAGCTATTGGATGGGTTTACATCCAAATGTCCTGGCACTACCTGCTTAAGCACAGTGGACATTCTTGAAGTCCTCCTTTCAGTCCCTAAAGTCAGCCAAAAAGAAGAACAAAAACCATGTCGTTTGGGTTAACATTACTCAAATGACAAAAGTTATCTTCATGTGTAGCATGTCTAATTGCTGCCAAACACTATACTTTTTAAGTACCCAAAGCTTTATTAGAGATAACAAGGCAATGTTATTATTTCATCAGGGATAACACACATCTGCAAGTTAGAGTTAGGTTTGGCAAATACAATCAGAGAATTTAATGATAAATGAAGCAAGGCATGCATGGTGTTACATTACAAGAAAAGCCACTCTCTGCTTATATTGAACTATTCAAATAGCTGATTAAGCCAAAGAGACCAACTTCTCAAGTCACATGCTCCTGTGTCTAACACATTAGGGTTACCTCTACATGAACCCTTTGGGGTTCCATCACATGATGACTGAAATAGAATATTAGTACAAGTCTTAATGGCTTCATCCAAATCTAGAGAAAACAAACTTTGCTGCAAAAGTATAAAAGGCTACAGAAATTCTGAGAATTTCAAACTGGCACAAGATGATTTTAACAAATATGCATTTAATAAATGGATGTCCAACTTATATATTCAACTTCATGATATTTTTGAAGTTTTTGGAGTAAAAAGGGGTGACTTTATGCTCCCTACCTCTCCTTTTTTAGTATTTTAAAAAGGAAATAATTACATGTCTAAGTATTTACCAGACATTGATAATAGTGCTCTGATTTCTAAGCAAGGTATGGCTATTAAGGGGTCCTGTTGAAGGGACATGCAAACAACTAAGGAGACAATCCAGGGTTGGGAAGGGTCTTTTAGAAGAACTGTCAAAAAAAAAAGTGTTAGTGAATCTTACCTGGAGACAGAGCAAGGGCTGGCCTGACACTAAGGGTGTTGTTGCTTCTAAGTTTTTGATGGACGGAAACTGCATTCAGTAAGGCTTGCAAGTATTTTTCTTGTTCTATGCTACTGGAAGATTCTAAAGAGGAGGTAGGAGCTACAAAGGAACAGACACAATAAAAACCTGTCTTCATTGACAAAACAAGCTTTTACCTATATATTTATTTACACTTTCTCTATCCAGTTTCATGTTACCGTACCCAGAGAGACCAGCCCCCACTTAAAGCCCCAACAAGTGAATAACCCTAACTTGCTGGCTTTACCACAACCTACCTCGTGATTGCTTCATTATTCTCCCAGAAGATCTCAGGTCTTCTAGAAAACTAGCCCTGGCCAACCTTCCCAGCTCAGGTGTGGCTTCTCATTATAGAAGCAACTCAAAATGAAGACTCAGTGTCTCTTTTATGACCTCCCCCAAGACCCTGCCCACGCTTCCAGGAGCAGAGCGCAGTGGCTTCCTCCTGGCGTCCTGCAGTGGCTGGAGGTGGAACTTCCACAGTACCAGAAACTCTCTCCCACGGTGCCACATTAGGTAGAACAGGAGACCTGGGCTTAGATGGGTTTGTTGAGGGAAGAGTAGAGGAAAAGTGGATCAAGACAGGGAAATGTTACTGGCCTTAAACTCATTATGTAGCCCACGCAGGCCTCAAACTTGCAGTGATCCTGCCTCAGCCCTTCCCAAGAGCTGAGTTTATAGGCATGTGCCACCACACCTGGCTTCCCTGGTACTCCAAAAAGAGGGACAAAAAATATGCACAGAAAGGAAACATTTCAGAGTTGGTGGGACTATGAATCTTGTTTGTGTGAAGCAAAACAATCAATGAAATTGGCTCACATACTTTAAAAAGGCACAAGAGTAGATTTTCTCTCTCTCTGTCTCTCTCACTCCCTCTCTCTCTCCTTTTTGGGTCAGGGATTAAACTGAGGAACTTGTACTTGCCAGGCAGGTGCTTATTTTGCTGGCCCTCATATCTCTTATTACATGGGACATAATCCCTAATTCTTCTGATGCTATCAAATATATCTGGATGCTTCTCAGGGAAAAGATGAGTACCATCTAGTTTTCATTTGTGGATACTCTGATTTGCTGGGGTGAAAATAGTTAAATACTTTATTACATATATTTTAATATCTATTAAAGTGTAAACTAGATGAATCAAGTAAGATGTCAAATTCACAGCCCAATGTAGTTCTTGTTTAAATATGTTGTATGTTGAAAGGTCTTGATGAAGGAACACAAATGGCATTTTCAGGTTTTATGTTTTATTTTCTAGGATGACTTCATTTATTTATTTAAAAAAATTAATTAATTAATTCATTCATTCATGTGGTACCGGGGGGTTGAACTCAGGACCCTGCACTTGCCAGGCAGGTGCTTATTCTACTGAGCTATCTCCCCAGCCCTATTTTTAAAAATTGAGACAGAGTCTCAACTGTACAGTTCAGGTTGGCCTCAAACTCACAGCACTCCTCCTGCTTCAACCTCCCCAGTGCTAGGATTACAGGTGAAAGCCATTAATCCCAGCTTAGGGAACAGTTTTTAAAAGAAAAGGTCTCACTCTGTTGAACAAGCTATACCCAAACTTCTGGGCTGAAGTAATTCTTTCACCTGAGTCTCCTTAAGTGGCTGGGATTACAGGTGGGTGTGCAAACATGCTCAGCTTATTTCTAGGAATACCCTTAAATGAAAGGATCATAACTGTACTGTAGAGATGCTTACCTGCCTGAGGGGAGTTCTGAGATTTGAAAAGACCAACAACTCCCTTCCCATGGAATCCTCCTGATCGAAGGAGCAGAGTACCACTTCTTGAGTTCTTCCAACATACAACAGGCAAGCGATTGTGTCGATAGCAGCGAGCTACTCTTGGTAAACTAGTGTCTTGTACAGCTTGAGGTATGACTAAAAGGCCAGGATAGCTTCAGAGACACAGAAGTAAGGGAGTGATTGAGGTAGGAGGGGAAAGAAATGGGGAGAGCAACGGGGAAGGGAGGAGGAAAGGAAGAAAGAGGGGATACGAGGAGAGAGGCAGAGGAAGGACAGAGAGAGAATATAAAGATATTAATGGCACAATATCACAATTTTCTAAGCACACTGGTTGAGGGTTAAGAAATGTATTTAAATATAGTTTTATTGCAACTACTTAGTTCTTCAGGAGTTGAGAAAAGGTAGAAACAGTTAACTTATCCACCAGTGTGCAGTGCTTTTTGAAATGAATCCCTTTGAGTGATATGACTAATTTTTTTTTCTTTAATGAGCAGAATATATTTACTGAGGGAAAGAAAGTTCCTGTCTAACAGAACAACAGGAGGGGTCTGAGTGGATAGTTCCCCCGATACGACTAATTTTTGCTGAATAATCAAAGCCTATAAAATAAATATTACGTTGAATTATTTAAAAGACTTTTGTGGAAATGTTTCTCTTGACTTATGCACTACTTTTCTTCAACTTAAAGATTGGTGGACTAATGTCAACCTTATGAAAATGTTGAGTCAAATTATCAACTCATAGATCACTGAAATGATAATAGAGAACAAAGCACAGGGAGATGCTACATAGTTCAGGCTGGCCTGAGTTCACTTTGGAACTCAGGTTGGCCTCCAACTTGTGATCTTCCTACCTCAGCCTCTGAAGTGCTGTGATTATAGGTAAGCACCACTATGCCCAGTTTAATGATATCTTTTGATATATTTAATTTCTGATGGGAGGGTGAGGGTTGAGTCTTGCTTTGTAGTGCAGGCTGGCCTCCAACTCATTAAGTATCCCAGGCTGGCCTTGAACTCAAAGCAATCCTCCTGCTCCACCCTCTCCAGTGCTGGGATTATACGCATACACTACCATATCTGGCTTCTGATCTTAATTTGTCAAACTTTTACTTTATGGACAACACTTTTCCTGTCCTAAGGGGGGGGGGAACTACCCTACTTCAATAGATAACGATATTTTCCTGTCTTCTAGAAGCTTTGTTTATTATCATTTATATAGTGATCTACAGACCCATGGAAATTGCTTTTTGAGGGTCAAGATTAATCCCCCCATACATTTCTAGCACCATTTACTGAACACAGGATCTTCTATCTACTACTTCCATACACAATCTTTATCCTAAAGTGTCTATATACATGTGCTGTTGCTGTATTTCCTTTTGTGCACCACTGGTTGGTCTGTCTATCCTTCTGTTAGCTGCATATACTGTTTCAATCACTGTAGCTTGATTAAAAGTCTTGATATCCTGTAGTGTTATTTGTAAGGTCATCTTGGCTAATTTTGTCCTTGTGAATAACTCAGGATTTTCTTTCTTTCTTTTTCTTTTTTTTTTTTTTGTGGAACCTGAGTTCAATACTCAGGCCCTTGTGCTTGCCAGGGAAGTGCTTATTCCACTGAGCCATCTCCCCAGCCCCTTTTACTTCTAATTTTGATTTGAGTTCTTTTTACAAGTTTACAAATATATATTACATTTCATTAAATTACATTTTATAAAAAGTGTATAAAAACCTACTACATGCATCTTTTGAATTATTAATGTGGTATTTACATTGATTTCTTTCCTCTTTGTATAGCTTTCTCTTTTTCCTTCCCTCCTTTCTTGTGAATCAAACCAAGACTTGGTTTATGCCAGACAAGCACTCTACCACTTAAAACATATACCCATGCTACCTTTCAAATATCATTAAAAAAAAAAAAATTTAGTAGAGTCTATAGGGTCTCACTACACAGATCAGACTTGTAATGATCCTCCTGTTTTCAGCCTCCCAAGTGCTAGGATTACAGGTGAGCACCACCATGCCCAGTCTAAGTCCAGCTCAGCATGCCCTAAGGGCAGGGCCGGCATGTGGGGCTGGGGATCGAACCCTGGTCCCTGTGCTTTACCTAAGCAGGTGCTTTAGACTGCTGAGCTATCTGGTTGGTCCTTCAAATATCAATTATGTTTTTTTTTTTTTTTTTTGTCTTTTTGAGACAGGGTCTCACTATGCAGTTCAGGCTGGCTTTAAGCTCACTTTGTAGCTCAGGCTGGTCTCGAACTCACAACAATCCTCCTGCCTCAGCCTCCTGAGTGCTGGGATTACAGGCATGCGCCACCACGCCCGGCTTTCAATTATGTTTTGTATTTCTGTAAAAAATTCTACTTAATGTATGCTAGTAACTCTTTTTATTTTAAAATCTATTTTTCTATTTACATTGATGATAACAGCTTTTGTTTTATTCTTTTAGTTTTGCATAGTATATTTTTTCAATCCTTTTATTTTTCATCTTTTTGTATTCTTATATATTAGATATGTGTCTTGAAAGTAGTGAAAAATTTAAAACATAGGCACCCTGATAATCTTTCTTTTTAATTAAGACATTTAGTCAATGTACAAGTAATGCAATTATTGATACATATGAATTTAAATCTACTGTTTTACTATTTATAATTTAATTGCTCTTTGTGTTCTATGACTCTGTTTTCTTCTAAATTTATTATTCTAAGTTTTTCCAAAAGTTTGATATCCATATTTACATCACCATAAGGACATTACAACAAGTGTTAAAAGTCATCTACTAAGATTTTACTTTGTTTCCAACTGACTTAAAAATATGAGGTCAGTTTTCTTACTGACAGACATAATTTGATAGCTAGCTTCCCAAACAGGACCTCATCTCTGAATAACACCACTTATACTTATCTACAAAGAAAATGTAGTAAGAACAGAAAATCCCTAAAAAACTACTGCGTTTTTAGAGGACCAACTTTTCAGTACTTCATGGAAAATGTTTAATTTATCCACAATCGCAAAATACACTTCCAACTGATTTCTCACTTTCAACTGATTTCTTGTTTCACACTGGTATTTATAAACTTCATTACCACTGAAAATGACATATCCATAGTTCTTCAGGAGCAGCAGGTTTAAAACTAATAGTAACATCAAGACAACTTTCTAAAATATGAACAAGCTCTACAATTTATGAAGCACTTTTGGAGGTACTTAATTAAGCCTAGAATTTATAAATGCAAAGAAAAACAACTTACCTGGAGATGAAAATGACCAAACCTATGGATTGTGGAATGTAGCTTTAGAAAATCTGTATTTACATAAAGTAAAGAATGAAGTAGAGTTTACCCTATTTGAAAAACAGCAAGAAGTGACAAGAACAGAAAAAGAAAATGTGTTCATTTACATTCTTTTTTCTTAATTTAGGGAAGGATCTACAGCGTGTCCAGGGTCTCACTACTAAATAGGTCTCACAGTAATCCACAGCCTCCCAAGTGATTGGAATCACAGGTATGCGCCACCATGCCCAGTCTTCACCATCTCAGCACACCCGGACAGGCCAGCAAGGCAGGCCCTAGGGATCCCGCCCTTAATCCACTGAGCTATTTGGCCAGCCCTTCATTAGCATTCTTTAAATAACATTCTGAGTAAATATTATAATTGGACAGCATAAGAAATCCTGCCTATACTACCTGGGTTAGCAAATTATACCCTGCCAGCCAAACCTCAGGGCCCCATTTGTTTCATTACCACCTAAGGCTACTTATGTGGCAAAGTAGGGGCAATAAAGACACCCCAAAGCTCACAGATTGGACATATTTCCTACATGGTGCTATACAGAAAATGTTGTGGATGCCTGGCTGACAATAGATCCTCATCTCTCCCACCTTCCTGAGCAAAGCCCATTCTTAAAATTAAACAGCTTGCATACTAGAAAAGAAGCAAACTGGAAAGTAAAAAGGCAAAGGAAATTCATTCAGGGTGACTTCTGCTTTTCCTTTTGACCTGATATCAATACTCTTCAGTGATATAACTGATGTCTTCAGAATGCCAATGAAATGATTGCTTATGTCTCATAAATAGTATCTCTTAAATACATATATTTGGAGACTGGCCTTGTATCTCTCCTTGGGGTATGGATATAAACAGCCTATTAAAAACTTAAATGGAGGGGCCGGAGAGAATGCTCAGTGGAATAAGCACTTCCCTGGCAAGCGCAAAGGCCTGAGTTCAATCCCTAGTTCCGCCCAAAAAAAAACCAAAAACAAAAAAGAACTTAAATGGAGGCTGGCCAGATAGCTCAGCAGACTAAAGCTCCTGCTTAGACAGAACGAAGCTATCTCCCATGTGCCATGCCAGCTTCCCCACTCCCCAGCTGAGTCAACAATTGAGACTGGAGTAGTGGTGTATGCCTGTAATTCCAGGACTTGGGAGGCTGAAAACAGTAGGATCACTACGAGTCCAATCTACATAGTGAGACCCTGTAGACTCTGTACTAAATACAAAAAAAAAAAAAAAACTTAAAAAAACCTTAAATGGAAGAAAAGGTCCCTGTGGGAGCCCCACTCACCTCCGACACAGAGAATACATCCTGTTGGAGGCAGTGATCCGGAAATACTCTGGCTTTGAACGCGATGAGGTACCACTTATAGTTCCCAAACCTAACCGCTGATAGTCTCTAAAACAAGCTTTTTCCACCAACTGTTCCATTGTAGATTTCTCTGATGCTTTCAGGGTACTTGTGGGGAGTTCACTATCATCTGAAACTGTAATGACAGAGAAAGCTTTAACAGAAATAGTTAGCTCCAAGTAAATGATTAATTTTTTTTTTTTTTTTTTTTTTTTTTTTTTTTTAGACAGGGTCTCACTATGCAGTTCAGGCTGGCCTTAAGCTCATTTTGTAGCTCAGGCTGGTCTTGAATTTACAACAATCCTCCTGCCTCAGCCTCCCCAGTGCTGGGATTACAGGCCTGCGCCACTACGCCCAGCTTAAATTTTCTTTTGAAGAAATACCTTAGAGTATCACGTGGTATTGTACATATTACAAACTAAGTGGTAACTTCTATAAGGAATCATAAACAGCAATGGACAGTCAGGACATGAAATATCAGTAACTCAATTTAAAATGTCAGGAATAATACTGTTACATAATTCTATGGTATAGTTTTGAATTCATTACCCATATTTTGATATTTTTGTATGTCAATTATGTTGGCTCATTAATGTCATAATTCAGTGATTTCAACTTAAGATTATAAAAACATACAGATACTGTCAGAGGCTAACTTGTCAGTACAATTTACTTTATTTCATTTTTATCTTCTTTTATATATAGGGGGTTGAACTTAAGAGCCTTTACACTGAGCTATATCCTTAGTCTGAGACAATACCTTGCTAGTTTACTAAGTGGTAAGCCTGGGCCTAAATATGTGATCTGGCCAGTGCCGGGATTATATGTGTATACCACCACACTCCGCTAAAATTTATCTTTCTTTTTGAGACATGGTCTCACTCTGTAGTTCATGCTGGCTTTGAACTCACTATGTAGCCCAGGCTGACATTCAACTTACTGTGATCCTCCTGCCTCAGCTTCCTGAGTGCTGGGATTACAGGAGTGTACCACACCTGACTAAAATTTATCTTTCAAACAGTCCTTATCCAAGTTTATCATCTAGTTTTTAGTTTAGATTCAGAGCATAATTTTTATTAGAAATTTCTAAATTAATTAGAAGCTCTCTAGAGGAAAAAAGACTAACAAAAAAGATTAACAGAAATCAGTTATACTTTTTTTCTCAGAAATGTTTTTGTGGCATATAAGGAAAAACCTCCTCACAGTTTGGCAATCACAGGTTATAGATTCCTTTAGATTTTAGATTCTGAAGAATTTATTCCATAATCAAGAATTTTAAGGAGTTTTTTGTTTTGTTTTAAAGGACATTTCTTATTGGTATTGCTTGTTTTTCTTTTTTTTTGGTCTTTTTTGATTTGCTTGTTTATTTATCTTTTTGGTACTGAGGATTGAACTCAGGATCCTATACTTGCCAGGTAAGTGCTTATTCTATTGAGCTATCTCCCTGGCTCTTGGTACTGCATGTTCTAACAACAAAAATCCCATGCTAAAAACTGTCCCAATTTACTTTTTAATTTATTTTTAATGTGATGGACTAGTCAAATCTAACTTTTAAGTTTTTGAAAATGTACTAGAAGTACTAATAAACAAGATAAAGGCAGGGCTCTCTTCCAATAAAACAAACAAAAAATAAATCAACAGCTTATTGCTATAGATGTCTTTATATTTCAATTTGTGAGCTTCACAAAGTAACATAATCTGGGCTGGGAAGATGGCTCAGTAGAATAAGCACTTGCCTGGCAAGTGCAAGGCCCTGAGTTCAATCCCTGGTTCCAACAAAAAACAAAGTAACATCATCAGTTTCATGCCAGCCATTTATTTTTTTATTTTTTTGGTGGAGCTGGGCATTGAACTCAGACCCTTGTACTTGCATGGGAAGCGCTTATTCTACTGAGCCATCTCCCAGGCCCCTATGCCAGCCATTTATACAAAGAACATTAAATAATTTGGTCTCTCATAGAGACAGTGAGTCTCAGGTCTCAGTATGTGTTTTTTTTGAGACAGGGTCTTCCTATGAAGAAGCTTCTATGAAGAAGCTAGCCTTAAACTGAGAAGCTGAAGAGATTCTTGTGCTTTAGCCTCCCAAGTGACTGGGACTGGAAGTGGATGTCACTGTGCCAAGCTACAGAATGGTTCTATTTCCTGACATCATAAAACTTAAATTAGAAGAGTCAGTAGAAATGGGAAGCAGTAATTTTATAGATTTACACACAACTGTGAGGAGGCCAGGTTTCCAAAAGATGGTCACTTCAGCAATGGAATGGTGGGTCTTTTCACTGCCTACAGAGTTGAGCTGTGCCGTATGTACTTCTTCTCACACAGGGCATGCATATACACACACAAAACCACACTGGATCTTTACACTGGTGAACTGAAATGGAGACCTCTGGCCAATGCCCTCACTGAAAATGAGGCTTTGTTTAAAATAGTGTTGTTGCTGTCATAGCTAGTAGTTGTATAATCACTAGTGACTAAATCTAAGTAAAATCTTGATTAAAAAAGGTGTACTGGTATTCTACCTTACATAATATCACATTCCCTGGAGTGTTAATTTCACAGCATACTAAATAATTGATTACACAAATGAAAAAAAAAATCATTCAATAATTATGCTGAGCTGGCCAAATAGCTCAGCAGATTAAAGCACTGCAAATAGGCACAGGGGCCTGGGTATGGGTCTGCCCTTCGAGCCCCAACCCCAGGGCTCGGAGATGGCAATTGAGACTGGGAGTGGTGATGCAAGCCTGTTGGGAGGTAGTAAATAGGAGAATCACTGTGATCTAGTAGTGAGACCCTGAACACCCTGTAGACCCTTCCCTAAAAAAAAAAAAAAAAAAAAAAAAAAAATTATGCTAACTGGTTGTCTTACTCTCCCATCTGATAAGTATCTCAGATGTCTAATCTGAGAAGTATCTCAGATGTCCAAATTCTATTGTTTTAAATATTTATAAGGTGTCTTTTCTTAGCATTTAGGAATCCTTTCCCCTTAGGGTCCCTATTTTGATTAAGAGGGCCCATAATGCTCTTACCAAAAACCCTAAACTTCAACTTTGAATAGTCAATATCCTTATTCTTACTTGCATTCTGCTATAAAAAGATACAAGGGTATAATTAAATTTTTGTGTAGTGGAGTTTTTTTTTCTCCCTTTAATAAGAACTAGCTAGAAAACCTTTTCAAATAGTGTTGTTCTGCTTGCCCCCTATTTAAAGTTTCAAATATTTTATAGCAATAACAAAAAACAGGATTGTTTGGAGCTCAGTATTTCTCATTATTCATTCACTGCAACTTGTAGTATGATAAATAAAGATAATGGGAAGCAGAGGTTTAAAAAAAAAAAAAAAGATCCACAGTAATGGCTTGTGTCTAGATGCCCCCGAGCACCCTGTGGTCATGTGGTGGACCTCCAGAGTCTGTGGCTGACTCGTGGTCCAGTGCTGGGATTAGGGGTATGAGCACTGCACCTCCTGGGGCAGGCAGACTGCGTACAACATAAAGAGGGGGGGCTTGCGCTGTCTTTTCCTCCCTTTTGCTCTTGTTACTTCTGCCATCTCCTACCTGCACGAATACTTGCTCCTCAGCCATGCTACCCTGCTTTGGAGCCAGCTGATTATGGACTCGAACCTCCACAGGTGTGAGCTAAATAAACCTGTTCTCCTTTAATCTTTGTGTCAGAAACGAGAAAAGTAAACTAGACACCCACATAAAAATGGCGAGTGTGAATTTAACAGACTTATCTAAATAATATAGTAGTATAAAATAACTTTTTCCAGTCCTGAGAAGCTGGTAAACTCTTCCGAACTGCTTGTTTTGTACATTAATGTTTAAGTGCAACTGTGGGTGGTGGCACATGCTTGTAATCTCAGCATTTGGGAGTCTGAGGCAGGAGAATCACTGTGAGTTTGAGGCTAGCAAGGCTCTGTCTTAGCAAAATAAAACAAAAAACTGATATACAACAACAAAGGATCTTGGTACGTCTTATTTTCTTATTCTTATAAGACTAGAACTGAATCATGAAAAATGAATCCTTACATACCAGATATGTCATCATCTTCAGTCAATCCAGGACGATTTATTCTCTCTTCCATAATTGTTCCTGTCCTTCTCTTCAATAAATATTGTCGCCCAATTGTCATTTTCCCTGCCCTTTTGGCACCTTTCACAATTGTTTTTGAGAAGGTGCTACAAGTCATAAAACCAAACAAATGTCAATTTAATATGAAGGCATCACTACATTTTGAGACGTACTTAGCTCCATTTTTTCCCCACAAGTCAGAAGTATAGTACATATCAATGATGATGAACCTTTAAGAGCCTTCAGTAATATAAACAGCCTGCTGTGGCAAACTAGTTATAGTTCTGCCACCACTGGTATATACCGCATTATTGCACTTCTTTTACAGTTCTCCTTCTTTAGGTCACTTTTTTGTGGCAGTAGGCTAATTTCCTATAAAACTTCATGTCATTAGGGTGCTGTTCTAAACATAAGAGGTAAGAACTTAGAGTGTAACAGAAACTACTTGGTTCAGTGTTTTGGCTGAGCTCCCCTGAGCCCATTCTGGTTATTTGTGCCACTGTCTCCACAACAGTCCTCAAAAATCATGCTGTGGAAGTCTTCCCAATTGGAAAGCTTGACTTCTCCCTTTTCTACTGATCCAAACTCTCTTTGAGATCATATAACAATAATAATTGACAACATCTGACCTATTGCTTAAACAGTGTTAAGTGTACATGGGTGGAGTCTTGTCTAAAATTAGCTGTAAATTTTCTAAGGTATAGAAAAGAGTATTCCCTCTAAAGAGGATTTAAAAAAAAAAATCAGAAACATGAGTATTTTTTTGAGAATCAGTTTGAGTTAATGGGAAATTAGGATGGAAATTCTTTGGACCCAAAAATACTTTATTTATTCAGATAGTTTTTTTTTCTTACTGATAGAAAATTTAGGTACAGACTGTTTTTGTCCAGAGAATTAAACAAAGAAGCTGGTTTTTTTTCTTATTAATCTAATAGGAGTGAAGATTTTGAATAAAAAATTGCCCTTGATTATTTTCATCTCTAACACAAAGAATTCTTTTTGTGTTTTCTTGTTATTCTGTGAAAAGTGGTAAAGATTCTTCTACTGTCGGATCATCTTTAGTCATCTACAATACAAACCTGAAGGGTATGGAGTATGTTTTAAAACTGTTAGGAATTCTAAGACACAGCTATTTCCTAAATTAAAGCTGCTGTAAATCACTTGAGATACACTTTAAACTCAATGTAGTTCTGAAAATTTTTCTCAGCTAGAGATATACTTTTTCTTTTCACACATTCAAGGTTCGTAAATTCTTAAAATTTTTAAATTGCTTTCTCTCTCATACAGCTGATATACAATAGGCTTGGTATTGATTTCTATTTCTGAAACTAACAAACACATACATTTCTAATAGCTTCTAAACCTAAGACAACATACCAAATTTTATATCTTTCATTGAGGCTTGAATAACAAACATGTCAGGTGCCTCTGTGATCCTACATGCTAAGATGCTTTTCTCACTGTTATCTATCCCAAGGAAGCTGTTCATGTGTTGGCATATCATGGCTTGATATTCATGGTCCCCTTCATTTCCTAAGTAATTCAGGTGCTAGTTGTGCACCTGGCAAACGAGATATTGTCTGAAACTTCAAATCTTCTATAATCCCCAATATACTTCACTTTCAGGCAAAAATCAAAACAACTACTTTTTTTTGGCGGAACTGGGGATTGAACTCAGGCCCTTGTGCTTGCCAGGGAAGTGCTTATTCCACTGAGCCATCCCCCCCAGCCCCCCCCCGCCCAAAACTACTTCTGATATGCAATTTGTATTGTCAAATGCCTACATTCAAGGTGATTAATAGTAAGTGAACTAAAATAGTCATCTTTATATTACATCATAAATAGAAAAAGTTTAAAAGAATTGTTATTTTGTAATAATTGAAATTTGAGTTTCAACATAAATTCCTAGAAGGTTCATTAGAATAAGGACTTATATAACAACTAAATGCAATGCCTGATCATGGACCAGGAAAAAAAGTAATTACATTCATCAAAATTTGAATGAATTCTGGGTTAGATGAAAGTTTTATATCAGTTCAATTTCTTGGTTTTTATTACTGTACTAAGATTATATGAAATAATAGCTTTGTATTTAGAAAATGTTTATTGATGTTTAAGGATAATGGGGCCAGACGACAAAGGGGCTAAACCTAAATGATTCAGAAATTATAAGCATGGGGCTGAGGAGATGGCTCAGTGGAATAAGCGCTTCCCTGGCAAGCACAAGGGCCTGAGTTCAACCCCTGGTCCTGCCAAAAAAAAAAAAAAAAAAAAAAAAAAAAAAAAAAAAAAAAAAAAAAAAAAAAAAAAAAAAAGAAATTATAAGCACTTATCAAAAGAAAGAGAAGGAAATAAAGAGAATAATGAAGCAAGTGAGCAAAGTAAAGACCACTGGTTAATATGGGTAAAGTATACATAGACAACATTTGACTGTATAAATTTTCTGTAAGTTTAAAATGATTCAAAATAAAAAGATTAAAAAAAGGAAAGAAAGACTATTTCAGGCACATAACAAAATTGTTGAGCCGGGCGTGGTGGCACATGCCTATAATCCCAGCACTCGGGAAGCTGAGGCAGGAGGATTGTTGTGAGTTCAAGACCAGCCTGAGCTACAAAGTGAGCTTAAGGCCAGCCTGAACTGCATAGTGAGACCCTGTCTCAAAAAGACAAAAAAAAAAAAAAAAAACAAAATTGTTCCCTCAAAAGCAATCAGAAAGAGATTAGAGTTAGGAAGAATTAATAAGGAAAACAGAAAGTAGAATTTCAAATTTTAAAAATGTATCTTTAGTGATGGACTGTCTTAGTACTTTTAGATTTTGAAACTTGTTACATACATTACACTGTTACATACACTGTTCTATAGTGTTGGGCCAAATGACAGAATGACAAAAGAAGCAATCATTTATACTTTGACAAAACAACTAAGGCACTTCCTCTAACCATCAACCATGGGAGGGCTAAAATTAAGAGACTGGTTTTTCCTCTTACCGAAAGGAAGTATTCTTTTCCTTTTGTTTGGGTAAGATTATTTGTGGGGTAGTTTGTCCAGCAGCAAAAGCAAAGGTGCTGAAAATGGATTGAGGATAACGGAACTTCATTAGCTGTTTCTTAAAGATCTCCACTACTTCTGGGCTGACTTCTTCATCAAATGCTACTTTAATCAACTAGAAACAAAAGAGATTAATTACATCAGAAACAGTAAGGATTTCCACATAACTCCCAAATTATTAAGAACAAAAAAGCCAGCAAAAATTATAATATTAAATAGAAAGATTTTGGAGAATGTAGGAACTCTGGATAACATGTAACACAATTTTTTAAAAATTTAAAAGTGAAAAAGTGAGCCTCAAAAACGTTAACTTGCCATAAATAGTTAGCAAAAAAACAATTGCAATTTTGAAGTTCAGCTTCTTTTCTGTGATGACTATCTTTGCTATGATGCGACTGGGAATTAACTTGTAGTAGCTGATGTGGCAAACATGTCCTTTCATTTTTCAACTATTGGTTGTAGATCAGGAATTTGGACTAATAAAGGCACATCTTAGCCAGAGGCACAATTCTAGGAAGAAAAGCTATCAGGTTGACTAGAATCTAATCAGCATAGAGGGACAGAATTTGAATGTACAGTTCTTTGTTATTTAGATCAGTGAATAAACACCTAAGTAGCCAATTGTCTCACATGATATGTGAAGGTCTGGAGTCTTAAGAGCACCAATCTTACATTCAATAAAATTAGCGTAGGGATATTAGGGAGGGATCCTTGAATAGAAAGAATGAGGCAAAAACTGATATTCAACTAGTACCGGGGTACTTCTTAAGGATCTCACCTCTTCTGCAGGAAAGCCATACAGTATTTAGTTTTGAAGCAGCTGTGAAGAGAGCTTTTTATTTAAAAGGGCTTATTACACAGGAACTGAAGTTTACTTCACCAGGGAATAAGAGTCACTATGTGTCTAAGCTTTTAAATATTGATAGATAATCCATTGGTACTCTGAGTTGGCTAAGGAGTAGGTTAAGTGAAAGATTAAGTCCAAAATTATTTCTGTGTTTACTCAGCTGAAGATTATTCTGATCCTTATCTTCTGACTTCTGACACTAACACCATAGAAAGTAATCATAAAATCATTAGATTTGTAGAAAATTTTTGAATAGTAGGAGAGGGTTTTGTTTCTCAGTATGGGTTGATCATATCTGAAATCCAACAAATACTCTGCAGTCTGAAACTTCAGTGCTCAAAAGTTTTAGATTTTGGAGCGATTTGGATTTTACATTTTTGAAGTAGGGACACACAGCTGGTAAAATCTATGGAAATATTTCAAAATCTGAAAAACTTCTAATCTGAAATACTTTTGTTTTCAAGCATTAAAAGCAAATGGTGAAGCCGGGCATGGTGGCGCATGCCTGTAATCCCAGCACTTGGGAGGCTGAGGCAGGAGGATTGTTGTGAGTTCGAGAACAGCCTGAGCTACAAAGTGAGCTTAAGGCCAGCCTGAACTGCATAGTGAGACCCTGTCTCAAAAAGACAAAAAAAAAAAAAAAAAAAAAGCAAATGGTCCTCAACATATACCTGAAAAGATGCTGATGTAATCTGCAATCCCTCTTGCATGTTTTGCTGTAGCTGGTTCTGCATTGTGATCTTCTTCTCCTTGGTGATTGAAGCAATAGGGAAGCTGCGCACGACTGTCTGTTCCCCAACTGCAGGAAAAAGAGGATAGAGTCAACAGTAGCAATTTATAACTCTAGAGTCTGATGAAGAAATACATCTGCAGAGGATAATAACCATGGATGTGTGACAGAAAATGCCATGATTCTAGAATCCCACTCATTAAGTGCATAGCAAATGACTCCTGAGATATAATCTTTTTTCAGAATGAAAGGATCTGTCACAACCTGCCTGCCTTTATTTTTTCTACTTCCCCAACACACTATGTGCCACACAAGATCACCTGTCTTAAGGTAATCTGATCTTAAGGGTAAGCTTTATGCAGACAAAAAAGTATTCTCAAATATTGAAAAGATATCCAAGATATTTAATGTAGACATAAAGTAAAAGAACAGGTTTTAAAGTTTGTTTCTGTGGAGAGATCGACCTTTTGCAAAAGGCAAGGGGACCAAAAGATGGTGGGAGGACTGGTGGGGGAAAACAGAAAAAAATTAACATATGTTATGTATATGTATGAACTCCCCGTGATGAATGCAATCATTATGTACTACAAACATGTACTAATAAAAATAAAATATTAAAAAAAACCCTTGCTTCTGTTTGTGGTAAAAGTGGCCAACCTGTCTTGTATATATGCTGTCTTGGTAACTTTTCACTCGTTGCTGGGACAAAATACCCAATACCCAAAATGAAGGAAGGAAAGGTTTATTTAGCTCAATTTATAGAGATTTCAGTCCATACTCAGCTGGCTCCAAGGCAAAGTGGCACATGGCAGAGAACAATCTTTCGTGGTGGTGGCAAAGACCAAAGGGAGTGTCAGCAGCTCAGGCAGCTAGCTAGCCTCTCTCCCCTCCTTACACTGTAATGCAGAGTACCTGCCCAGGGCACTCACACCATAATCCCAGCACTGGATCAAGAAACAATCACAAGGCTGGTGAAACAGCTCAGCAGACTGCGCACATGCTCAGGCAAGTCAGGGTTTGATCCCCATCACCATATGCTGTGCCAGCCTTGCATGGTGGTGCACGCCTGTAATCCCAACACTGGAAGGCTGACACAGGAGAGTAACTGTGAGTCTGAGTTCTGTAGTGCGACCCTGTTCCCCCCACCCCACAAAAAAAAAGAATCACATACTTTAGAAGCTGCCCCATGTCTGCTTTGGGGGGACAATTAGACATAAGCCATACATAATATATGCTTTCAAAAGACAGGGCTAGATTTAAACCCAAGATTTTTAGGAGTATAAATATTAAAACATGAATGAAAGAATACTAACTACCCAAGGTTATGAACAGAAAAGTAATACACAGTCAGCCTCCCTTGGACAGCTTCCAGTTTCCCATAGGACAAGAGCACATGCAGAATATAATAACATGTGATTAGTTCCTAGGCTTTGGAGAACAGAGTTTTCAAGGAATTATTTCAGAAAAGGAAACAATCTCTACATGCTAGATGAATAGAGAATGATACCTAGATGAAGTGGGAGGGAAGGTGAGCTTTGAAGAGAGGGCAGAATTTGGATTTGCAAAAGGGAAGGAGGGCATTCTTGGCAGTGGAATAGGTAACATGAGAGAAGTAGCAATGAATAAGACCTCATAGACAGTAAACCAGAGGGGGTAAGATTTGAACTAGACTTATTTTATATATTAATGCACTTATTATAATCAGAATTCTCATTCCCTTGATATATCTATCCTTAACCTAATTTTGACTATCTCCTATGTAAAGCTCATACCCAGAGGTAAGCAAAGTCAGGATGTGTACAAGATTTAAATTCTACAATGTATGAGGCAACTTATGTTTATATAACACGTGTAAGACTATCAGATTTCTGAATATTATTAAAGGAGAGATTTTACATCAGGAATATACACATAAATAAAAATATTTTTTTATAACAAAAAGACCTTTATAGAGATACAGATTTGAGATAAAAACTAATGTCCCGAGACAGTAGGGAACAACAGCCAGAGCCCAAGGACTGCTGTCCATTTGAATTTCCCAGAAATGGGATTCCAGTTGCAGCCTCTCCTGCAGGCGCCCCCTTCTTTGATCAATGCTGGGACGTTATGGGCTAGCAATTGTGTGAACCTAGTGTTAGGCAAATGGTGGAAGTTAGTAGATAGCAGTTTGTATTCACTTAAGTAATTATGCACATTCCTTAGCCTAAAGGAATGTGCATAATTAGCTCTCAATAAATGTGAGATGTCTGAGGCTCTGGGTTCACTTTGAGAGAGACTATTCTCAGTGAGACCTACTTTCATCAGGTCTTCTCGTCTTTCTTTGGGCATTGACCTGTAACATACAACAGACCTTTTTTTTTTTTTTTTTTCCTCTAAATACCTTTTCCAAAACATGGCACAAGGTCAAAATTTTAAAGGAAAAAAAAAAAAAGAGGAAGCTATGAAAATTCATGCTAAGCCTAGCTTTGCTTTCTTTATAAGAAATAAACTATAACAATTTAAGTGACCACAGAATTTATCTCATGTTTATATGTTCAAAATGTGTATTTCTTGCCATTAATCTTACAAAAGTTCTACTGAAAAAAAAAAAAAAAGATGATACAGGTTAAGGATCTCTGATCTGAAAATCTGAATTCCCAAGCTGGTGCTCACAAGGGTTTGGAGTTTGGAGCACTGTGGAATTGGCGTTCTGGACAAAGCACATGTCAATCTTCCAAAATGCAAAACGTTCCAAAATGTGAAACACTTGTGGTCTCCAGCATTTTGGATAAGGGAAAATCAATCTGTACTACATAATCAGTTTTTTTAAAATAAGCTTGCTTTTACATACAAGTATGGTTTATGTATAGCAATATACAAGGGTGCTCAGAAATTTTCCTTTTTTTTAATGTATTTGGTACAGGGTCTAGACTCTCACTATGTAGATCAGATGTAGGGATCCTTCTGTTTTCAGTCTCCAAAGCACTGGGATTACAGGCATGAACTACCACACCCAGTTGCAATCTCCATTTCAGCAAGCCCTGGGGGTGGGGCTGGCATAGTGTGCTGGGGATCAACCCTGGCCACTGTGCTCTGCCTAAACAGGCACTTTAGTCTGCTGAGCTCTCTGGCTGGGCTTTCCTCCACTTTTTAATCTTCAAAAATGAGCAGAACTATTCCTGTGAATTTTTTTTTTTTTTAAATGTACTTAGTACAGGGGATACAGGGTCTACAGGGTCTCACTATGTAGATCATACTTGTAGTGATCCTCTCATTTTCAGCCTCCCAAGCACTGGGATTACAGGCTCATGCAACCACCATGCCCAGTCTCAATCTCTGCGGGGCTGGCAGGAATGCTGGGTATGGAACCCCAGCTACTGCTCTCTGCTTGAGCAGGCGCTTTGGTCTGCTGAGCTATTGGGCTGCCCTCTGTTCCTGTGAATCTATTTTGACTGAACTTCATGTTTTTGCTTACTCTATGGTAAGTAGTCATTTACAACCAATATACTAAAACCACCTTAAACCTATCCAATTTAAGAACTATGTAATTTAAGATTTAAAGGAGAAGGGACAATTTCTGAGATAACAATAGTATCCTTCCAATTTCATATATTAATACATTAACCCAAAATTCTTTGGAAAGAAGTAATCAAGCTAAGATTTTAAAATTCATAAATTTTTTTACACGTGAATTTCATTGTTCAACAAACATATACCACATGTTGCACACTTATCAAATACTACTGAATTAATAATTACAAAGGAAGAAGAAACTTGGTGATCATCTAGCCCAATTGGTCTTAATCCTCAGTATTCATCAAAATCATTTGTGGGGATTAAGAAATAAATATACAGATGTTTGGGTCACCCCATTCTCTCTGCTTAATACTACAAAACCGCTTGAGGGTTGGGCTTAGAAACTGGCATTTTTAAAAAAGAGCTTTCGCTGGGTGTGGTGGCAAAAAAGAGCTTTCGCCGGGTGTGGTGGCGCAGGCCTGTAATCCCAGCACTCGGGAGGCTGAGGCAGGAGGATTGCTGTGAGTTCAAGACCAGCCTGAGCTACAAAATGAGCTTAAGGCCACCCTGAACTGCATAGTGAGACCCTGTCTCAAAAAACAAACAAACAAACAAACAAACAAACAAATAAAGAGCTTCCCAGATAATTCAAATATGCAACCAAAGCTGAGAACCACTGAATTATTACCAATAAAAGCCCATTTTCTGGCAGGGAGCTAGCTCAACAGTATAAGCACCTGCCTGGCAAGCACAAGGTCCTGAGTTCAATCCCTAGTACAAAAAAAAAAAAAAAAAAAAAAAAAAGAGAAAAGTTTGTTTTCCTAATTTTATAAAGAGAAAAACTCTAGAAAAGTCAGGTGACTTGTGCTGTTAGGACTTGTCACTAGCAATCAAAATAGGCACTTTTTTGGCTTTGAGTTCAATGGTTTTTGTCCCAGATTTTATGTATTTTTCCAAAACCAAGATATGTTATATATATATTAATTTAAAGAAATACATATAGATTAGTCCTGGATACAGCATGTTATTCTTTTCCAACATAGAAGGCTGTACAGACTAGTAGAAAATGAAGACAGGTTGCAAGTTTAGTGAAAGAAAGACAAGTTGTTTGCTAAGAAGGAAGCAAGATTAGCTGAAATGGGGGTAGGAGGTAAATTAGTTTATTAGTGTTGTACAATCTTGTGATGCTTAACCTATCCTTTCATTAAAAACAATCATAGGGGCTGGGGAGATGGCTCAGTGGAATAAGCACTTCCCTGGCAAGGGCAAGGGCCTGAGTTTAATCCCTGGTTCTGCAACAAATAAACAAACAAACAAACAAAACAACAAACAATCATATGTCTGGAAGAACTTAGCTTTAGAGTTGACTGTAGGACTCAGAAAACTGTGGCAAATCAATGGAGTACGTAGCTAGATACTACTAGTTACGATACTACGATATTGTCTAATGCAATTATAATAGTTACAGCAAATATGTCCTTGATTATTGATTAGAACATAGCTTTTGTTCTTCAAATAAAAATCTATGACATAAATTATCACTAGCAGAAGTATTCCCCAACCACCCAAGTGTGGTTGTGGCCAAAAGCTCATTCTGGATTTGAAATCACCTACAATTGTTGTGGACAGACTGAATGTCCATGTTCTGATGCTATATTATCATACCTAGCTGGTCATGAGGCATCCCTCTGAAGAGAATTCTGTATGTGGTGAGGAACAAAGCTCCTTCTGCTGGCAGGAGCTGAGGGCCTCCAAGAAGACCTCCCGTGGCTTCTTCTCTGCCGTCAGGATCTAGCAGGACTCGAAGACCTTCACATACAATTTCTTCTCCTGGCAGCAGAGCAGGTCTTAGAATCTTGGGCTAGTAACAGAGAAAGGCTTAAACGCAACTCTTGGAGGGATCCCAACACTTAAAACATTATAGACATAAAAACCAAAAGCTAGACTTCTCAGGTAGCCAAGTGACAAAACAAATTTGGGAAGAGGAAGAAATCAAGTTTCTGAATCCAAATTTGAAAAGATTCTTTGTAGCATTGCTTGTTTTTTTTTTTTTTTTTTTTTTTTTTTTTTGTCTTTTTTGAGACAGGGTCTCACTGTGCAGTTCAGGCTGGCCTTAAGCTCACTTTGTAGCTCAGGCTGGTCTCGAACTCACAACAATCCTCCTGCCTCAGCCTCCCTAGTGCTGGGATTACAGGCATGCGCCACCACGCCCGGCTACATTGCTTGTTAACAGTAAAATTATTATTAAAAAACCCCAAACAAACCAACAACACTAAAATCATTGGAAAGTACATAAATGTCTGAAATTTCCATTCAGTGGATTATTTTCCAACCTTTGCAAAAATGTCATAGGTCTATTGTACTGATATAAACAGATGCCTAGAATATACTGCAAAATTAAAAAGTAAATTACAAACTGGTATGTACATTATGATTTCAGTTTTGGAAAAAGGAAAGAGATAAGGATATGGCTAACTTGTTAATGGGAGTGTTATGGCTAGGGAGGACTGGCAGAGGAGCTTTTCATTTTGTACAGTGTATATTTCCTTTATGCTTGAATGTTGTACAAAGCATGTTATTACACTTGTAAAGTTAAAGAATACAGTTTTCTTGAAGATCTAATATATTTTTTTAAAAAGTGTTCCCAACTACTTGTGATGTATGGCCAGATTCAGGAATCTAGTGCTTTTATGGTAATTGTTTTATTTTTGTTTTGGAAGTAGGCAGGACATAAAAACTTGGGTTGGGCTTGAAGTTACAATTATTCATAATTTATACTTTGCCTATAAAAGAAAACTCGACAAGAGGTTGTTACTGCTCTTTTGTTGAATCCAAGGAAGGATACTATATCCATTTCAGTTTTCTTTTTATATGATTCTACAGAACAAACTCTCCTGAAGCTTAAAGTATCATTAAAAATGCATTTGTAAAAGGTTAGGTGAAAGTACTTTCTGGAGTACAATAATCTACTGTTACTATTTCTGAGAAGAGATGCCATCTCCTAAAAACATGTAGTCTAAAATAATTACCTTCTGTATAGGTGGAAGTCTTCTACTCTCACGATGTACTGCCTCTAGGGTCTCAATGTGCATAGCTACAATTCCTAGGATGGGTCAGAATATCCAAAACAAAAGAGTGTAAAACAAATTCCAGATATTTCAGAATTAAAAGCTAATCTAAATTTAGCAGTTCTTAAAAAATTTAAATATAGGGTTATCATATAACCTAGAAGTTTTAGTCTCACATATTTACAAGGAATTGAAAACAAGTACTCAGATACTTAGCAACATTATTATTATTTTCATTTTAGGTATTTGGTACAGGGTCTCTCTACACAGCTCAGGCTCATCAGGGCTGATGTGGCATGCAGGACTAGGGACTGAACCCTGGTCCCTGTGCTTGCCAAAGCAGGTGCTTAGTCCAGTAAGCTATCTCACCAGCCCCATAGTAACATTATTAACAATACTCAAAAGGTAGAAACAACGTAAGTGTTCACAAACACATGAATGGATAAACAAATTAAGGTTTGATAAACGGGTGGATCTTAAAAACTTGTTAAATGAAATAAACCAGACAGAAAAATTGAAATACTGTATAATTCTACTTATATAAAATATCTATAGTAGGCAAATTCATGGGGATAAAAAGTAGATGAAATGTCCTCAGGGGCTTAGGAATGGGAAAACATGAGTTATTACTTAATGGTTATAGAATAACTATTTAGGGTAATGAAAACATTTTGGAAATAGTGGTGATACTTGCACAACACCATGAATATAGCTAATGCCACTGAATCGTATACTTAAAAATGGTTAAAATGGCTGGGTGTGGTGGTACATTCCTATAATATCAGCTGACTGGAAGACTAAGGCAGGAGGACTGTAAATTCAAGGCCAGCCTGGGCAAATTAGTGAGATCTTATCTCAAAACAAAACAGAACACCATAAAGGACTGGAGTGGTAGCTCAGCTATACTATGCCCTGGGTTCAATCCCTAGATGGCTAATTTTGTTATATATGTTATTTATGTTACCATAATTTAAAATATTTAAAATAACAAATCATAAAATAACTAGTATGGTAAGTCACATGGTAGACAGGTATTAAAGTTCTTATGCTTGAAAACTCAATTTTTGTTAATATTCTGATTCTCTAATATTAGAGAAACTGATTACCTGGTATCATACAGTGAAGGCTCTTGATGTGATCTTGAGTAACACCACTTTCTGTACAAACCTTGTCAATAAAGCGGGTAATGAACCGCACAACAGAATTAGCAATGTCATTGTTCTCTGAATCTTCAAACCCACTCTCTGTATCATAGCTCTCAGCTACACTTCCTGCAATACTAAGAAAGTGAAAAAAAGAAATCACAGTTACCATTCAAATGCAATAAATGATTATTGTATCACAACAGAGGTGAAACTTGCTCAAACAGATGTACACTCAAGTAGGCGGGGCACACTTAACTCCAAGACTCCTTTATAAATGACAACCGTGAAACATGTTCTACTTGTCTATATTTGTAAACTACTGTCAGATCCTTTACATCCAATTTTTTTCTGTAAGGAAGATCTATCACTCTTCTAAAAATACCCAGAAGATATAGAAAACAAGAAGAGGACTCTTTCCATTTATTGTCAGCTGCCTGAACCTCCTAAAGTAATTTATCTGTCCAAGTTAATTACTACATGGTCCAGACAAAATAAATGTCTATCTAGCAACTGGGGAACAGTAACTGTGGTAGGAAGAATAAAGTAAGTTTCTTCAGTAATTTGCATATTCTTCTATACAGAGGGACCACACTACCCTATGACACTTTACCTTGCCACCAAGTCTCTCTGAATGACAATCCTTCAGGCTACAATGGTCCTATAAATTTTCTGCAGGTGATAAAATTATGCAAGAGATAGAGACACACTTGAAATGGAGCATATGTGAAAGCTTAATTCCTACTTGTGTTGCTTATTTCAGCTCCCATTAGTCAACAAACTGTATGCTAATCACAGCAAAAAATAGTCTGTTCTAACCTACTCCTCTTTCTTCCATACTTTTTTAGTCAGTACTAAAATAAAGTTAAGGAGAGTATATGACTATCATATCTGAAGCCATTACAGAACTTAAGATGTCTTAGCCACTTAGTATATAGACTTTAAGAGAGCATGATTATCTATACTGACAACTTTCCTTCCTTTCCTTCCTTCCTTCTTTCCTTCCTTCCTTCCTTCCTTCCTTCCTTCCTTCCTTCCTTCCTTCCTTCCTTCCTTCCTTCCTTTTGGCGGAACAGGGATTGAACTCATGTCCTTGTGCTTGCCAGGGAAGTGCTTATTCCACTAAGCCATCTCCTCAGCCTGCTTTCTTTCTTTCTAAAATGTATTTAATACAGGGTTTATAGCAATTTACTATGTAGATCAAACTTGTAGTGATCCTCCTGCTTTCAGACTGGTAAGTGCTGAGATTATAGGTGTGCACCACTACACTCAGTCTCAAGTGCTATGTAAGCATGCCGGGGGTGGAGCTGGCACAGCAGGCCTGGGGATCAAACCCTTGGCTCCTGTACCTGCTTGCTGGCATTTTAATCCACCAAGCTATTTGGCCAGCCCCTTATACTGACAACTTTAAATGAAGCCAAAAATACAGTTATTTATAGTCATAATGGTGATGAACCTGATTAGCAGTGAGACATTGGGGACAGATTAAGGAAGTTCTTAAAAATCAAGTAGATGAGTCTAGAATTGAGAAAATAGTCTTATGGGGCTGTGAGCAGTAAAAGAATGTTAAAGATCATTTTTAAAAGATTGTTTTAGTAGTAGGGCAGAAAAAAAGGAATGATAGAAAGAAAGGAATAAAAAGAAATGAAGTCACTAAGATACTACTATAATACTATGGCTTGAAGCAATGGGGGCTTAAGCTATGTTTTTTTTTTTTTTTTTTTTTTTTTTTTTTTTTTTCCCCCTGGAACCAGGGATTGAACTTAGGTCCTTGCACTTGCCAGGTAAGTGCTTATTCTACTAAGCTATTTCCCTGGCCCCTTAAGCTAAGTTGTTCATATAAAACAGCCAAAAGATGAAACAAACCAGACAGGAAGAAAGATTAGCTTTGAACATACGCAAACTTCTGACTCCAAGTTAGCTATCATGGAAGATCAGAAACTCTAGGATAGAAGTATTGAGAGTTTAGGGCCTGAGATAAGTGAGTTTCCAGTAGAGTATGATTTTTTTTTGGCGGAACCAGGGATTGAACTCAGGCCCTTGTGCTTGCCAGGCAAGCACTTATTCTACTGAGCTATTTCCCTGGCCCCAGTATGACAGTTTTTGACAGAGGACAGAGAAGAGGAGCTACCAAAAATTTCTCAGAGCCTGAGAACAGTTTATGAGACCTGGAAGATTATCAGGGTGTTACAGTATTCACCAATGAAAACCAGGAAAGGATAGAATTTTATACAGTTCAGATGACTAATTCATTTAATCATCTGTTCAATCAAACACTGGATACCTACTATATGCAAAGACGCTGAGGGTAATGAATAAGACAAAAATAATAAGGAAATACAAGAAAATCATGTTGAGCCGGGCGTGGTGGTGCAGGCCTGTAATCCCAGCACTCGGGAGACTGAGGCAGGTGGATTGTTGTGAGTTCAAGACCAGCCTGAGCTATAAAGTGAGCTTAAGGCCAGCCTGAACTGCATAGTGAGACCCTGTCTCAAAAAGACAAAAAAAAAAAAAAAAAAAAAAGAATAAGCACTTCCCTGGCATGTGCAAGGGCCTAAATGCAATCCCCAGTTCCATTAAATAAACAAAAATAAAAAATTTTAAGTGTCTATCATATTGGAACACATACAATTTCTGTTAGGTTCCTTTTCATTTGATATCAAATCATATTTTACCTCTTTAAGTCTTTTTTTCTTGGACATAGGGTCTGGCTGTATAGCCCAGGCTGACCTTAACCTCATGGTGATGCTCGTGCGGCAGCCTCAGTGAGCTATAAAGTGAGCTTAAGGCCAGCCTGAACTGCATAGTGAGACCCTGTCTCAAAAAGAAAAAAAAAAAAAAAAAAAAAGGTGAGAGGACCCACTGAGCAGTTCTCCTTGAAAGAAGAGCAATTGTCTCCATTTTGACTGAGTCTGATCCTATTTCCTTGTATTTTATGTAGAGAGCTGGCTAGGACTTCTGTTTATCCTTCAATTGGCCTTAGCAATGTGTATTGGTTTAGCTGAGGTGCTGGTGATAGTCTTTGAAGGTGGCATGCATGTTTCCCTGGTAAGCCTGCTGCTCTTTAATGTGAGCTGGGTGGAGACAGAATAGTAGAGCTAATGCTCCGCGCTGCTAGCTGGGATCAAGCCTCGAGATAGAGGCTATGACTTCCTGGGGCTTGAAAGACTACATCAAAGCTGAAGCACCAGACTTTCCAAAACATTGAACACTATATAATGCAGATCATTTTCTGCATGTCCTCTTTGCATATTGGCAGAGGTAAATGTAGGCCACCCACCTAGCTCAGCTCATAGTAGTCACCTAATTCCCCTGATTCTCAGTCAATCCTCCTCAAGCCACTCCCCCACTGAATAAAAACCGGGTGAGGCCCTGGGTTGCTCTCTTGGTTTCGGGAAGCCATCTTCGTGGCTGGACCTAGAGCCCCTTGACTCCCCAATGATTAAAGATATAATTTAGTGTCTTCAATTTTCGCCATAGGTTACATGGAAAGTGGTAGATTGGAATCAACTTGACAGGATTCCAATAACATAACCTTGGGATTACAAATACTGATTTTTTTTGACTGAGACGAGGACCTGATAGAGTCTTCTACAAAAAGGAAGTCAGGAGAGCCTCTGTATAGGTGACAGCTGAGCAGAAATCTAAATGAAAATTGAGAAAATGACAGGATAGTGATAGAGAAACATCCTCTCCAACATTTGGAACCCAGACATTGGAATATAGCAACATGAGGAAGAGAGAAGGGAGGAAGTGGATTAGAACTCACAGGATGAGTGTCTGGGCTCTCAATGTGGAGGAGGGAGGTGGCAAGTGGCACTTTCTCCTGAACTCTGGCCTATAGCATGAGAGGTGTGGCTCAAATGTGCAGAGGCTGTGATTACAGTGGCCCCAGAGGCCTCCTTGGAGAAACAGGTGGAACAAAGCAGTGGACTCTGAGGACTGCAGTGATTGTTAGTTATTTAGGTTCAGACATCCCCTAGGAGAGGGCAATCAGCTTGGAGCCATTTTTTCTTTTCTTTTCTGGCACTGGGGTTAGAACTCAGGACCTTGTGCTGCCAGGTCCCTGCAGCCATTTTGGAAAGGGGCTAACAAAGTCAGAACTAAGAACAGCTTCAGGGTTGGCTCCATCTAGTGGCTCCAGGTGTCAGGGAGAGGTGAGACCAAATTCAGGTTGGCAGGTCAGGAAGCCCAGTCCAAGCAGGCAGGGAGCTGAAATCAAGCTGACAGGAGTCACTTGGGGTGTTGTGGGCTGAAAAACTATGGTCCTAGCCTCACAGCCAGAAACCAGAAGTAGCATGAACTTCAGTGCTACTACAGGCCTAGATTTTGCTGTGATAATCTATTACTACCATAAATCTGCTGGCTTTCTGGGACCAGTCAACACAGATCTGGGTACCAGGTCAATCAGTGACAGCAGGGACTTGCCCTGAAGTGGACATTTTTTTCTACTTTTTATTTTTTCTTTCTTGATTTTATATGATTTTTTCTTATTTTTATACGAATGAGAACATTGTTTTATTCTGTTTTTGCTTTTGTTTCTTCCTTCTTTCTTTCCTTCCTATCTTCTTCACCAGTTTCTCAAAGCTTGCATAATCTTCCTTTGTCTTCTTGCCTTGCTTCTAATCCCTTTCTCTTCTTCTATTTCTCTATTTTTTCCTTAGGCCCCTTTAAATGAGGATAAAATTGCCACATTGAAGAGTATTTATTGTAAACAACTTTCTGATCTGTTTTAGAATTTTTTATGTAACTGTAAATCCTGTTCATATGGTTAAAGATGGCAAATTAATAGTTATCACAGTTTGTCATTTTCTAGGTCTTGTTTGATGCTATTGTTATCACTGATTTTATTACTTTAGGCAAGATGACATAATTGAACTAATAAATTGTTGTTCTTTGTATACCAAGACAGATAACCCGAGGGTCATAAGCAGTGCTACAGGCCAGTACCAAAGAACCAGGGGCTAGGACAGCACCTTCTCATCCCTAATAAACTGAAGAGATAGAATCTTGCAACAGAATCAAAATCCGAAAGCCAACCACACCTATAAGACATATCAGAGAAAAAGTCATTTTCTAAGGATTCTCTCAGGCCATCAAGGTAGCTCAGCAGACTAAGCACCTAAACTCAGGGACCAGAGTTCAATCCCCAGAGCTGTCCTCGCCCCTGGGCACACTGAGCTGGCTACAGAGACTGGTGTAGTCCAGTCTTGAATAAAGATATCTTTATTAGAAATAAAGGTTTCTACTAGAAACACTAATGCACTAATGCAAGAATTAAACTAAAGTTAAAAAAAAAAAAAAAGAGAAAACATGAAAGCAGGTTGGAACCCTAGAGTTCCAGCTTGTGAAAGGCAAAAGCAGGGTGAGGTGGAACAATTTGAAGGCCACCCACCTGGATTCTCTGAAGTGGTAATAGCAGGACTAACAATAACAAAAAAGAATAAAGCTCTTGAAAAAATAAAATCAGAAATAATTTCTCAAATAGCTTCAGACATGATGGGGATCAGAGATGAAGGGCATGGTTAGTGAATTTAGAGTAGATGTAGATTTTACTTTATTTTATTATTTATTTATTTATTTATTTTCCAAAATCACTCAAATGCTTTAATAACCCAGCCTCCAAGTGCACCTCAAGCCCTTGAACAAGGCCAAGGAGCTCAGCTGCAAGCCCAGAGCTCAAGCCAACACCCTGCAGGGCAGTGGTCACAGCAGACATGACAGCAATGCTGTGGCTGGAGGAAGACGAGATCTCCAGACTCAGCTGCCACTCAGTTCTGGCCCTTGCATCCTTGTGGGATGTAGATTTTAAAAAATAGGAAAATGATAGAAACCATCAATGCCCAGCTAGGAAGGAAATGGAATCAATAAAACAGATTTAATCAGATATCCAAGAGACTGAAAATTCCATTGAAAATATATGCAGGGCTGGGGAGATGGCTCAGTGGAATAAGCACTTCCCTGACAAGCACAAGGGCCTGAGTTCAATCCCTGGTTCTGGAAAAAAAAAAAGAAAGAAAATATATGCAACTGAATGAATGAACCAAGGTGAGGACAAACTATCAGATATAGAGGACAAGACTGTGGTTCATAATCATGAAAATAAAGATTTCTTCAAAATTTCCCAGGACTGTGAAAAAAATCAATTGTATAGGTGAAAGAAGATGCAAAGAAGATTAACATAAGATTGATCAGAGTCAATGAAAAAGCAGCAGAGCACAAACAATGTAAAAAAACTTGTTCACATAAATAATGGCAGAAAGCTTCTCAAGCATGGAAAAAGAATTTGACACACAAATAAGTGAGACATATACAATTCTAATTAGCTATGATTGGGAAAAAAAAAATCTACCCCAATGTATATAATAGGATTCCACAAATTCAACACAAGGACAGAATATTAAAATTTGTTAGGGAAAATAAAAAAAAAAATCACTTATAAAGGAAAGCTGATCAAAATTACAAAGACTTCTCAATATAACCGTCAAGTCAATGAGAACTTGGAGTGAAGTATTCAAGCACTAAAACGACCTACAATCCAGACTGATGTACCCTGCAAAATTGTCTTTCAAAATTGATGAAGAAATAAGATCTCTTTCTTCTTCTCTTCTCTTCTCTTCTCTTCTCTTCTCTTCTCTTCTCTTCTCTTCTCTTCTCTTCTCTTCTCTTCTCTTCTCTTCTCTTCTCTTC